>JAURVB010002985.1:0-21557 GCA_033002965.1 Piper betle | reverse complement strand
CACGATCGGCGGTTGGGCAACTCAGACAATGGTTGTGAATCATAGAAGGTGGTTGTGCTATGTGGACAGTGGTCATGCAACTCGAACAGTAGTTGTGCTGTCCAGGTGTTGAAACCTGATCTTGATCTAGTACATCATGAACCCACTTTGTCTGTGGCATGTTTATTTCCATGTGTCCATATCCCTAGAGGTAGGTGCTACTAACTCGGCTCTGGTTGTCCAACCTTGCAGGTCTTATGCTAGAGGGATCTAGATCATAGTGGTGACATGTATCATGGTAAAATAATATTGAACATACACGAGTCTCTTGAAATCTAGAGTGACTACTCCCTTAAGTGCTGACTGGTTCTCAATAGCAATCACTCATCTCGCCCTGACAAATTGAGTGAAATCCGGTCAACCGTCTAACTCCATGTTCAAAGGTTATCTCGCTCATCCTCAATGTGTTCATGCATTTGTCTGTTGAAGAGTGGCCAAGAATACTTTGGGATAGAAATACACTAGCGGAAGAGGGGAGGCGGTGAAGTGTCCATGAGGGTATAGATACACATCACTATTTATCCTCATTTATTGTTGTATCCTAGAAGTGGTTCGTCCAAATCATCTACCCCGAACTCTCATCTATGCTCCAAGTGCATAAGTGGATCTGTTGGCATAGCCACATCCTACATCGACAAGGTTCTATCTGAGGGTCAAATTTCTCTAAGGTAGACCTCGGACTATTTCTCACGTAACTCTGCCAATGTCTCCATATGTCAACTTCCTGTTGGTGCTATCTCTTATAACTTCATCTTGCATTGTACACTAGGTTGCAAGGAAGCACTTATGTGGTGACATGGGAATGATGGGCAAGTTCTCCAACATGGTCACCAAAATGATATGACTCTTTGTTACCATCTAACTCAACCTCAACTAACTGAACATCTGGACACTCTAAGTCGCCCAATCTCTGCCACAGTAAAAGGAAAAGACATGTCTCTAAGCATATCAAGGCATGCCTATGGGAACCATGCACGCATCTACTGAAATCAAGATTCCATATCCATCTCATAACATCTCTATCACCGCAAACAACGAATCATGCACTACTTAGGTTTGACTGAGCACATCATCGAAAATCCTAAAAAGAAAACTAAAGAAAATACTTCTCAGCTTGTCTAAGGGCAGCTCCACACACTTGGCTCAAAACAAAAGTCATGTATCTTAATCGACCAAGATATGTCTCTGATACCAAAAACTGTAACACTCTAATTTTGGTTCATATAAGAACCAAATCATAAATATTAAGATTGACTAGTGTTATGTTGAAAGTAGCTAGCCTATAATACTTGATTAGAAATATAGATCGAAATAACCCGCTTGGCATCAAGAGAAGGGAATACAACGCTAAATATGCATGAAAAGTCATCAAATATAAATAAAAGCATGAAACAAAGTAATTGGGCTAAGCTCAAATGTGTGTAGCATTTATCTATCTTCCCACAAATTCTAACTCAGGATCACGAAGTTTATATATATTATATAAAAATTGTCAGTAACAAGTGTTACTGGTCCAAAAATAACTTATAGTCAAACTCTCACAAGAGAGTTGACCATCTTGTTAAATGAAATCATATATATACTTCTTCAAAAATCTATCATAAGGGGCCTAATTAGGAGTTGTCGGCCTCCGTTCAACTCATCTCATTCCTAGTTCCTTCAACCCTCCACATCCTCTATATCACTCTTGGTCCTGTGGACAGAGGCTGAGTACTCTTAGGAATGAGTCTTCAGTACCCTTTGAAACCACAACTCTACACATCGCTTCATTGCAATACTCCTAATCCTCCACACTTCTCTAGATTTGTGGAAGCTAAGGGTAGAGTTGTCAGGATCCCTCGGGAATGGAATGGCCCACTCACCAATCCTACTTGACTCTTTCCTGAGTCAAGTATCTCACTCTGTTCCATAATGGAACAAGGACAACTAATATGACTCTACTACATGCTATGGCTCTCATAACTATCTACATAAAAACTAAACGCTACTGATGGGAGCTATCTATGATGGAATGATGGCGATAGCACTTGTACATGTACAGCTTGTCTCAAGGAGTATGAAAAATACTTTGCACAAAACTATGGAGTTTGCACCTAGTTTGTGGCATGTGCACTAGTCAATGCCTGCTCATCTCAACAATGTGGTAAATTGATGGTATGACTAGTAAATCTGGAACGGTGAGTGTGAAATAGCTCAACTATGTCTAGTCACTATGGGTCACATGAAAAAAGAATGGATCTCTCGTGATGTCTAGTCAAATGTCTTATGACTCTAATTAGGAGGTCTCTCATCCCCATGTTGTTTGACATCTCTAGTGTGCTGAGAGAGTACACTATGCTGAGAAAATGCTACTAGGTATGTACATCCCTCTATTTGTGACAAAGTGAGGATCTCTGTTTGAGTCACAATGGGGTAATGAAAACTCTATGTAGGCTAATGAGTGGCTTAAAATATAGGTATTGTCTCCAAGATCATCATGATTGGACTCTGCCATAGGTAGCCAGCCTATGGTATTGCCAATCAATGATGAGCATTAGAGACAACTACTAAGTGAGTGTAGTTTAATCAACTAACAGCAAGCATGTGTTTATTGATACCGTACTAGTCTCATACTTCTAAATGGATGGGGTTCAAACTATCGAAAGAACCACTCTCTCCCCTCAAGTCTTTGGGGACTTATAGTGAGGTATGACATGTGTCTCATCTGCTATTCAGTGGTTCGTGACCTTCCATCCCATAACATTTTGTAGCACTAATCTTGACCAACATGACTACTACCGTTGTAGTAAAGTCTCAAGCAAAGCTATAAGTCAAGATGAGTATAGATTGGTGTAACGACCCGGCCCAAAGTGCAACGTAATAGGCCTAAGTCATTTCTTTAAAATGGTTAACCCATGTTAAAGATCAATAGTCCATTCTCACTTATAAACAGGATCTTCTCCCAGTAGGTATTAAATGTGGGACTAAGTTGAGGGATCACAATCCACCCACCTTAGGAAATTTAGTCCCCGAAATGCCTATACTTGGCCCGTTGCTAGCCCCAGCCTACGACCTTTCTAGCCCATGACGGAAACCTAGCCAACATCCCTAGTCCAGCCCGTTACTGGCCCTAGCCAATGACCTTTCTGGCCCGTGACTAGCAACCTAGCCAACATCTCTAGTCCAGCCCACCATCTAACACAGAACCAGGTTGCTCTGATACAACTTGTAACGACCCGGCCCAAAGTGCAACATAATGGGCCTAAGTCATTTCTTTAAAATGGTTAACCCAAGTTAAAGATCTATAATCCATTCTCACTTATAAACAGGATTTTCTCCCAGTAGGTATTAGATGTGGGACTAAGTTGAGGGATCTCACAATTGGTGTCCCTCTATCTCGCCAAACTGAAGTCCCTGTCTGCGTTGCTCACAAGTTAGGGTGAAGATTTCTCCTCAAGACTAGTCTGCCATTGGCTATCTGAACTGTAAACCCTAAACAGTACCATGAATTTACCTCCTAGAATAAAGATAAATGCTAAATCCTATAGCTCAAGGTAAGGACCAAATCATGCTGGCAAAGCAAAGGGAAATCACCCTCACCCTCAAGAACACTCCCTTCCTGAACCCCCCATTTAAGCCAAACGCTGTAATATGAGTCAAACTCCTCTAACTGGTTGGGGTCACCCTCCATGTCTTATCATATGCTAATCATCTTATCTGTATACCATTGGCTATGGGTCACATGTATGCTGTCATGCTGATTGAAAATTTTAACCACTGTGCCCATTCCATCTGGAGGTCGTACTGCCCAGTTCTATGACTTTGACCATATGCATCCCTATAAGGCTGTCACTAACACTATCTAATGATGCTCTCTTGCAATACACATCTGACCTTAGGATGTCCGGTGTAACGACCCGCCCGAACAGGACTGGGTGTTACTTAAAAATGTGTAATATGTGAATGTAACTTTCCAGAACATGAATTTAAATATAGCAAATAGTCCTACAACATATAATATAAATCATAACAATAAATCATGTTCTCTAAAATTGAAAATAACCGTCCCATACTCTCAGATTGTTTCCCAAAGCCACATTTATAACACAAGAGAATAATAAGGAAGTCCAACTTTATTATCGATTCACCTTACCTGGGTAGGTAAAAGAACCACCAACCGCACTTCTATTCTTTAATCCCAAAGCTGCTCACCTGCGGAGGCAATTCCACGTTAGTGATAAAACCACTAAGCCACATAATTAAATGAAACAAGTCAATATAATTCCTATTATCATTTTTCTCGTTTTTTTATTATAATTACACAAGTAAAGAGTAATTATCCCTCAGGTCATTCTGAGATTAGTAATTTGTCTCTCAGGTCATTCTGAGATTAGTAAAAGTAGACTCCTAGCTCATTCTGAGATTAGTTGGTCTCCCAATTCATTTTGAGATTAGTCATGGTCTCCCAGTTCATTCTGAGATTAGAAATTGTCTCCTAGCTCATTCTGAGATTTGGTGGTCTCCCAATTCATTTTGTGATTAGTCATGGTCTCCTAGTTCATTCTGAGATTAGAACATTGTCTCCTAGCTCATTCTGAGATTAGGTGGTCCCGCAATTCATTTTGAGGTTAGTCATGGTCTCCTAGTTCATTCTGAGATTACAAAACGTCTCCCAGCTCATTCTGAGATTAGGTGGTCTCCCAATTTATTTTGATATTAGTCATGGTCTCCTAGTTCATTCTGAGATTAGAAATCGTCTCCCATCTCATTTTGAGATTAGGTAGTCTCCCAATTCATTTTGAGATTAGTCATGGACTCCCAGTTCATGTTAAGATTAGAAATTGCCTCCCAGCTCATTCTGAGATGAGGTGGTCTCCCAATTCATTTGAGATTAGTCATGGTCTCCCAGTTCATTCAGAGATTAGAAATTGTCTCCCAACTCATTCTGAGATTAGGTGGTCTCCCAATTCATTTTGAGATTAATCATGATCTCCCAGCTCATTCTGAGATTAGAAAACGTCTCCCAGCTCATTCTGAGATTAGGTGGTCTCCCAATTCATGTTGAGATTAGTCATGGTCTCCCAGTTCATTCTGAGATTAGTGCCGACAAAGGCTACTAATTTGGGAAAATACACAATTTCATATAATTATACCAATTTGTTAAAATATAACATTTCAAATAATTATACGAACAATACAACATCCCAAATAATTATAAGCACACACATAGTAACACACATAGAAATTTTAAAGGTGCAGCCCCATGTCAAACTGAGTTAATTCTTTGACCCCGATTGCGTTACAAGGCATGGTGGTCGAATCTTGGCTAAGGCCGACCCGGGCTGCCAACAAGGGAAAGTACAACATTTCAAATAATTATACGAACCTGGATATTTCGAACACGCAACTGCGACCAATGATCCCAATCTGAACGAGAACATAAATTTATACATAAGTATAATTTTATTCGAGTAGGAATGCATACAAAAAAATAACTAATATATATATTATTTTCAAAAATATTAAATATTAAATTATCAACAAATCTAGTGTGATAATTCATTATTCCTATGAAATAAACATTTAAGTCCTACTTCAGATTTTAAATTAATTATCTAAATCATAATTAATACTTAACAATGGATAAAATAATTATTACTAATCAACAAGTATTTAATTTTCCCTTGCGATGATAATTAATTAACCCCGATCTTGATGATTTAATTTACGGTTATAGTTTTTAGTTGCTACTATTATATGTAGCAATTTAATTAATTAAGTTGATCGATTAAATTATTTAAAATAATTTGTATAATTCAAAATTATTATTAATACAATTATTTTAGATTATTCGACTCAATAAAATTTTGAACTTTATTTATTTTCATTATTCTCTTTAAGTTCGGTGCTAATGATTGCCACCCGACTATAGTTTAATAAACCATTTTATACATTACTTACTTGTTATTAAAATAATCAATTTATTTACCTAATATTAAATTTAATAAGGTAAAGGTAAAATCTTTATTTTATTAATCATTTATAACCGTCCGATTTAATTTAATCGCTTGTATTACGCTGATTAATTATCGACTGTTTATCATTACCGTATTTTTTATCACTTATGTCCATGTCAACTTCGTCCAATAATTAATTAGTTTAGTAACTTTAACCCATAACCAATTAAAATAATTATTTGTAATGATTTATTACGAGTTCGAATTATTTTAAACTCGAGTCGGTATCGAGTCATGTGTTATTTACGAGTTGGTATTATTTATTAACTCAAGCTGTGTCGAGTCAAGCATTATTTACAGGTTTGCCACCCAATGTAATTTTCTTCTTCTTCTTCTCTGGCATGCTCTGTTCCCGACTCCAGGCGCCCTCCAGCCGCCGCCGCCACCGCCGACCACCTCCGGCCGCCATCCATTGTCGATGTCCAGCCCTGCCATGCCGTTTTGGTGTTGCCTCAGCCAACTTCGGTCGTCTTCCATCCACGGCGACACCCGCATCGCCTGCCTAGCAGCGTGCTCACGTCAGCAATTCCACCGCCGGTGAGCGTCGCCGCCTCAATTGGGTGGTCACCTCATCACCCCCAGCCACCTATCTACCTTCCCCGGTTATATTGGAATCTGTCACCACCCAGGACGGCCAGATTTCTTCCCCCACCGTTGTCGCCCCTGTTTTTGCCGCCGTCTTCTGTTTTGGGCCATTTACCAACCCAGGCCGACATCCATACACGTGAGATCGACCCTACACTGATCGACGAAGAGAGTAGGATCATCTTCCGACGTCGGAATGACCCTCGCCACCGATTCCCGGCGACCTTGCTTGTGCTTCCCCACCTTGCCGAAACAGGGGACTCGTCGGCCTAATTAAACTTTAATTGCTGTTTAGTTTCTTTCTTATTGATTTTAAACTTTAATCCTCACGATTATAAAGCTTATTATCAAATTAGAATATGCATGCATGAAAATTAAGAAGAGGGAGATAGGAAGAATACCTAAGCAAGGAAGAAGACATGCCGGCAAGGAAGAGGAGAAGAGAATGCGAATGAAGGCTAGGGTGGAGGACGTCCTTTATAAAATGACATTACGGTTAGTGTTTGTGGAAACACACCAACACCCATATTTCATTCCTTTAACCGGGTAACCGGGTAAAGAATAAAATATTCAACCGGGTAGACTTAAGCGGATAGAGAATATAATATAATTAATATTAATTCTCTAACATTTGATCCTTCCCTACCTGAGTCAAATATATTAAAATTTTTTTCCACGGTCTTTACATCTAGTCAAGGTGATGGTATAAAAGATGGCTGGTGAAGTTGATCTTGTGCTATCATTTCAAAACAATCTTAGTGCTCCTAACTCTCTTCTGTCCTACTAAGGCCAATGTAATTGTACCTTGTACTCAATCTCTGACACTATTCAGCTCCGGATGCTATGGAGTGTGATCTCTTTGTAAGGCTAAGAGCAACCTAAAGTAATTGTCTGCCTGTAGGGTAAGGTAACTACTTGGCCTTTGATTTCACAATAACTTCTCACTCGGACAGTGGTAGTGCTTCATAGATTATAGATGTGGTTCACAAACGATGGTTGTGAGCATTTGGCTACTAGTAGTGAATCATGGTTTGTGGTTGGGCAAGTTGGACAGTGGTTGTGGTCTCATTTGCTTGCCGGTTCAGTTCCTTGTACGGGGACATTGAGTGTTTGACCTAAAGTGGTGATAGTGAACCATACAGCTCATTAGCATACACCCTTACTTGGTTTTAAAGTCCACCATATGCTTACAGGACTTGCAGGACACCCTAGTATAGCTGTAAGACCTGGAGTAGAGTGCCATGAGGGTACATGTTGACCAATCATATTCATGTGGATCAGGGATACATGGTTAAATATTAGGCTGCATACCTTGCATCGCCATAGTTTTTCTTACTGTAGCTTTAACTAGTACCCTGCAGTACTCTAGAGAACCTACTTGAGTCATTGTACTTCAGTCTCCGTAGTTGCAGCGATCCTAGGAGCCTATTTAGCGAGATGATTCCAGCATGTATGGTCAGTCCAACTAGATGATTTCAACACATATGACCTATTTCACCGGATGATACGATCATGTGCAGTCCGTCTAGCCATATTAGTAATGAGCTAGTGATCTTTGTCAATGTTTAGAGGTCCAGCTTCATGTTGGTCCATTTAGGCAATGCACAGCTAGCTTTCAACGGTGAGCTACTGCTTGCCAATGAAATGACATCTTCAGTTGAGTCCTTGGATCTATGTTTATGTGAGAAATTTTGCGGATGTAATTTTTATAAGGAGGAGATGTTGTAAAACCCAGCTTCGGGTTAGGATTTTACCCAATTATAGTTCTTCCCGGTTTGGGACCAGTGTTGTAACATCTCAAATCTGGGTCATGCTACGAAACCGAACCGAAATGTCACGAGTCCCGATTAGGTTGGCTAACCTAAGTACAACTCGTGCGGATGCACTCTCGGTGCCTTAAGATGAAGATATTAATCGCTATGCATGGATAAATGCACAAAATCCTAACATGCTACTATATGGATGACATGTCAACCAATTCACATATCAAAATGATTCAAATAAAATAAATAAAAGTTCTTGAATTAAAATGAACAGAGTCTCCACTAAATGTGTAATTAAGGGCCACCCTGTGAAATAAACATAAACAAGTATATATATATATATATATATATATATATATATATATATATATAGTAAAGACCATGAAAAAAAACAAAAATTTTGCCGACCCAGTCTGGGAAGGACCAAACGCTGTCAAGGAAGGACAAAACGTGTTATATTCTTTAGCCGGTTAATTATTTACCCATTTTATTATTTACCCGTTTACTTGGTTAATTGAAATACGGGTGTTTTCACATACCCTAGCCGTCATTTTTATTTTTGTAAATTTTGAAAGAAGACATCATTTATCACATATGGGTGTAGGTGTGTTTTCCTCACCTTAGCAGCCTAGTTCTCCTTTTCCTTGCCGGTGTTTCTTCCTTGCTTAAGCATTTTTCCTATCTCCCTCTTCTTAATTTTCTTGCATCCATATTTTAATTTGATAATAAGCTTTATAATCGTGAGGATTAAAGTTTAAAATCAACAAGAAAGAAACTAAAATTTGATGACGAGGTCCCTGTTTTGGCGAGATGGGCAAGCACGGGCAAGCCTCACTGGGAATCAGTGACGATAGCCGTTCTGACATTGGAAGATGATCCTACTCTCTTCGCCGATTAGTGTAGAGTCATTCTCACGTGTGTGGATGCAGGCCTGGGGTGGTTGCCAAATACAGAGGACGGCGGCAAAAATAGAGGCGCGACGGTGGGTGAAGAAGTCTGGCCGTCCTGGGTGGTGACGGCTAGCAATCTGGCCCGGGAACATTGATAAGAGGTCAAGGGTGTCGAGGTGACTACCCAATTGAGGCGACAACACTCGCCGCCAGTGGAATCAGCGACGTGAGCGCACTGCTAGGAAAGCGATGCAGGCGTCACCTTGGCTAGAAGGTGGCCGGAGTTGGCCGGGGTGACACTGAAACGACACGGCGGAGCTGGACGGCGACGATGGACGGCGGCCGGAGGTGGTCGGCGGTGGCCTCGGCGGCAGCTAGAGGGCACCGGAGTTGAGAACAGAGCATGCCGGAGAAGAAGAATAAGGGAAAAAATTACGTTGGGTGGCAAAAGTGTAAATAATGCTTTACTCTGCACAGCTCCAGTTAAATAATAATACCAACTCGTAAACAAATTAATTATGGATAAAAGATCAATAATTAATCGGCACAACAAGCTATTAAATTAAATTGGATGGTCGTAAGTAATTAATAAAATAAAGATTTTACCTTTACCATGTTAAATTTAATATTACATAAATAAAATTGTTATTTTAATAACGAGTCAATAATGTAGAAAATAGGTTATTAAATTATAGTCGGGTAGAAATCACTCGTGTCGAACCTAAAGAGCATAATGAAAATAAATAAAGTTTGAAACTTTATAGAGTCGAATAAATTAAAATAATCGTACTAATAATATTTAAGAATTAAAATAATACAAATTATTTTAAATAAATTGACTGAATAACTTAATTAATTAAATTTCTGTAAATAATAATAGCGATTAAAAATTATAACAGTTAACTAAATCATCAAGATCAGGGTTAAATAATTATCACCACAAAGGAAAAAATTAAATACTTTTTTATTAGTAATAATGATTAAACACTTGTTTATGAGATTGATAGTTAAATTAAATATAAAGTATGATGTAAATGATTATATCACATGAATAATCAATTATCTCACTAGATTTGTTGAGAATTTAATATTTAATATTTTTGAATTGTCATATGATACGTTGTCAAAATTCTAATAATCACATATATATATATATATATATATATATATATATATATATTAGACATTTAGTTGCATGCATTTCTACTCGAATAAAATTATACTTATGTATTCTCGTTCAGATTAGGATCATCGGTCGTAGCTACAAGTTCGAAATATCCAAGTCCGTATAATTATTTAAAATGTTGTATTTTCCCTTGTGGACAACCTGGTTAGCCTGAGCTCAGATTCGACCACCATGCACCAAGTGCAAATGGGGTCAAGGAATTAACTCAGTTTGACACGGGCTATGCCCTTCTTAATCCAATAATTTTCATGTCAGAATGGACTTGACAGCCATAATACAATAAATTGGACGTGGCAGATTGGACTCGCCAGCCAATTACAGACATGGTGGACTGACCCATCAGCCAATAGATGGACATGGGGGACTAACCCATCAGCCAACTAATGGACATGGTGGATTGGACTCACGAACCGATAACGGACATGGCCGATTGGACTCGCCAGCCGGTAATGGACATGATGGACTGACCCATCAGCAAATAAATTGGACATGGTGGATTGGACTCGCCAGCCAATTACGGACATGGTGGATTGGAATCACCAGCCGACAACAGACATGGCAAATTGGAGTCGCCAGCCGGTAATGGACATGATGGACTTACCCATCAGCCAATAAATTTGACATGGTCGATTGGACTCGCTAGCCAATTACGGACATGGTTGACTAACCCATCAACCAATAGATGGACAGTACCCATCAGCCAACTAATGGACATGGTAGATTGGACTCACCAGCCGATAACAGACATGGCGGATTGGACTCGCCAGCCGGTAAGGGATATGAAGGACTGGCCCATCAGCTAATAGATGGACATGGTGGAGTGACCCATCAGCCAACTAGTGGATATGGTGGACTGAACCATCAGCTAATAAATGGACTTGTTGGAATGGTCCCTACAACCATTATTATAGATAATGATAGGGAGTTTGTGGACTTCGTTTATTTAATTATACGGATTAGTGGTTAATCAGTAACGCAGAATTGCCTCCGCAGGTTAGCAGCTGGAACTAAAGACTAAGAGACGACAGGGTGGTTCTTCTACCAACTCAGGTGGTGAGCAGATAATTAGCAGACTTCTCTTTTTACTTTTCTTGTGTTATAAATGTGGCTATGGGAAATGGTCCAAGACTATTGGATAATTATTTCATATAATGTCATTTGAAACATAAGTTCTTTTGAGTTAGAAATGCTAGACTTATTTGCTTTCATATTATTCATGTAACCTTTTGAGTAACACCCAGTCTAGTTAGGACTGGTTGTTATAGGGTTGGTTTTATTAAATTTTGAGTAACACCTGGCCAGCAAGGCCTAAAATATCTTGAAAAAGGTGGGTCATTACAGGTGGTATGAGAGCCAAGTTTCCCACTAGCTCACATTTTATGACTCAAGTACCTTGTTGAAAAGTCCAATAATTATCTTTTCCCACTGAGTTGTGTTATTAGTTGACATATTCATTCGCTAAGATACCTAATTCATAACTAAAACAAAAAGAAAAACAACTAATGAACCACGATGGTTCGACGTTTTAGAGGGCAGGCACTCATGGACAATCAAACCAAGCTACTCCGCCCAATGCAAACTCCGATAATGTATTGGCTCGGATCCTGACGGCCATGCAGGGACTGGCGCAAGCTTCAGAAAATACAAATTCTGTGGTTCAGAATATTGTTCAGCGGTTACTGGGAGTGATAGCAAGGCATGAAGCCTCAAACTTGGCAGCGGGTCTTAGAATCACCCCATATGGTGGTCAGGGGAGTGCCCAAGGGTGGGCAGGGTTAGCAGACCAGGCGAGCAAGGGGATCCAAACCCAGTGCCACCGGTAGTCCGACAAGTCGTGCCGCCAGCGGTTCATGATAGTGACCGCTACACTGTGGAAAAATTTAGAAAAATGGAGCAAAGGTATTTATTTGAGGGATCAATCCAATGAAGGCGGAGAGCTAGATTGACATTACCGAAAAAGCATTTAGAGCTCTATCTGTGCCCCACCGCCATCAAGTAACATTGGCAACATGCATGCTTCAAGAGGAAGCATCTTATTGGTGGAATTCCATGGAGAAAACCACTTTCCATGCACGTGAGATTTCCTCCATCGCGTGGGTGGAATTTGTGGCAACTTTCAATGGACAATATTTTGCAAAGCCCCTTGTCCAAAGAAAGCACTGGCGTTTGCCAATTTGGTTCAGGGGAGGATTCAGTCCGGGAATATGTTTATTCCCATACAAACTTCCAGGGTTACCTCCTAAGCGGGCAGTGGAGTTTGCCATTGACCTAGCACCTGGAGTGACACAAATTTCTAAAGCACCCGTCTTGACACTGCCAAATGGTAATGAAGTATTCGTAGTCTTCAGCGATGCGTCTTTTTTGGGTTTAGGATGTGTCCTTATGCAAGAAGGTAAGGTGGTGGCCTATGCCTCTTGTCAATTGAAGATTCATGAGCAAAATTATACAACCCATGAGTTGGAACTGGCAGCAGTGGTTTTTGCCCTAAACATTTGGAGACACTACTTGTATGGAGCCCAGTACGAAGTCTTCACTGACCACTAGAGTCTGAAGTATATCGTCACCTAGAATGACCTTAACCTTTGACAGAGGCAGTGGATAGGATATTTTAAGGACTACAACTTCCAAATCTTATACCATCCAGGGAAAGCGAATGTGGTAGCTGACCCGTTGAGTCAGAAGGGCAAAGGGGACATAAGTGAGTAGCTAGCTATACTTTGGGCCATGTCAGCAGAAGTAGTAGCTATCAACCCGGTGGAGCAACTAATAGTCTTATTGGCAAATTTGGTTGTTTCAAATGATTTGGCTGATCGTGTTAAGCTAGCACAAATGGGTGATGAGGAGCTGAATGAAATGTTGGACAAGATTCCAGACATTGTAGCTGATTCCAATAATGTGATAAGATTTAGAGGAAGGTTGTGTGTACCCAAGGATAATCCACTGAGGCGGAATATCTTGGAGGAGTCTCATCACTCAAAGTTCTCGATAGACCCTGGAGTTACTAAAATGTATCAAGATTTAAAGCACACCTACTAGTGGATTAGGATGAAGAGGGATGCTGTTGATTTTGTCTCTAAGTGTCAGACTTGCCAACAGTTCAATGAGAACAGCGGAATACCTAGCAGGATTGTATGTTGACAATATTGTCAAATTGCATGGGATTCCAAAGGAGATAGTCTCCGACCGCGATCCCCTACTCACCTCACATTTCTTGGAAGCTTTTCAAAAAGCCATGGGAACTCAAATTAAGTTGAGTACAACATATCAACCCCAAACTAATGGGCAGAGTGAGAGGACTATTCAAACTTTGGAAGATTTGTTAAGAGCTTGCATTCTTGACTAGGGAGGTGACTGGGAGAAACACTTAGCCTTGGCTAAATTCACCTACAATAACTCTTACCAAGCCAGTATAGGGATGGCACCATTTAAAGCCTTATATGGTAGGCCCTGTAGATCTCCATCTGGCTGGAGTCTGCCGAAGCAGTTATAGTCAGCCTAGAGATGGTGAGGGAAAGAACTGAAAAAGGTGAAGCTCATTTAGCAAAGACTTAAGGCTGGTCAGGATCGACAAAAAAGTTATGTTGATACTCGAAAGAAGGACCTAGAGTTCCAAGTTGGGGAGTTTGTATACTTAAAGGCATCTCCTACGAAGGGAGTAATTAGATTTAAAATATTAGGGAAGTTGAAGCCAAGATTCATCGGACCCTTTACAATCATGGATTGAGTTGGAAATTGTGCATATAGCTTAGCATTGCCACCAAGACTAGCTAATGTTTTCCATGTGTCAATGCTAAAGAAATATGTACGGGATGAGGATCATATCATCACCAATTTTGATGACTTAGAGCTACAATCAAATTTAACCTATGACAAAAAGCCGATTCACATCCTGGCAAGAGAGATAAAGACACTTAGGAACAAGGAAATTCCCTTTGTAAAAGTATTATTGAAAAATCAAGGGTCACAGGAAGCTACATGGGAGACTGAATAAGAAATGGCAAGGAAATATCCTAGCCTGTTTGTGGCATAGTAGTTTATATTTGTAGTAGCATAAACTGATCCCGAAGAAATAAATAAAATTAATCATGATTGTTCTGCTACCCGTTATCATATTTCAGGGACAAAATATTTTCAAGTTGGGGATATTGTAAAGACCGTGAAAAAAAAATAAAAAAATTTATACCGACGCGGTCTAGGAAGGACCGAACGCAGCCCGGGATGGACTGAATGTGTTATATTCTTTACCCGGTTGAATATTTACTCATTTTATTATTTACCCGGTTATCCGGTTAAGTGAAATACGGGTGTTTTCACTTACCCTAGCCGTCATTTTAATTTTTATAAATTTCGAAAGAGGACGTCATTTTTCACATACGGGTGTAGGGGCGTCTTCCTCACCTTAGCCGCCTAGTTCTCCTCTTCCTTGCCGTTGTTTCTTCCTTGCTTAGGTATTCTTCCTATCTCCCTCTTCTTAATTTTCTTGCATGCATATTTTAAATTGATAATAAACTTTATAATCGTGAGGATTAAAGTTTAAAATCAACAATAAAAAAACTAAAATTTGCCGACGAGTTCCCTGTTTCGGCGAGATGGGCAAGCACGGGCAAGCCTCGCCGGGAATTAGTGACAACAGCCGTTCTGACATCGGAAGATGATCCTACACTCTTCGTCGATTAGTGTAAGGTCGTTCTCACATGTGTGGATGACGGCCTGGGGTGGTTGCCAAATACAGAGGACGGCGGCAAAAACAGAGGCGCGACGGTGGGTGAAGAAGTCCGGCCGTCCTGGGTGGCGACGTCTTCCAATCTGGCCTGCGAATATTGATTAGAGGTCGAAGGTGTTGAGGTGACTACCCAATTGAGGCGGCGACGGTCATGGGCAGTGGAATCGGCGACGTGACCGTGCCGTTTGGAAGGCAATGTAGTCGTCGCCGTGGCTGGAAGGCGGCCGGAGTTGGCCGAGGTGAAACTGAAGCGGCACGGCAGAGCTGGATGGTGATGATGGACGGTGGGCAGAGGTGGTCGGCGGCGACGGCTGGACGGCGCCGGGAGTCGGGAACAGAGCATTCCAGAGAAGAAGAGGAAGGAAAAAAATTACCTTGGGTGCAAACTTATAAATAATGCTTGACTCGGCACAACTCGAGTTAAATAATAATACCAACTTGTAAATAACACCTGACTCGGTACCAACTTGACTTAAAAATAGTACGAACACGTACTAAATCTTCAAAATAATTATTTTAAATTGGTTATGGATTAAAGTTACTAAACTAATTAATTATTTTACGAAATATCCACGAGTAATAAAAAAAAATGGTAATGATAAACGGTCAATAATTAAGCGGCACAACAAGCTATTAAATTAGATCGAACGGTTGTAAGTAATAAATAAAATAAAGATTTTACCTTTACCATATAAAATTTAATACTAGGTAAATAAAGTGATTATTTTAATAACTAGTCAGTAATGTAGAAAATAGGTTATTAAACTATAGTCGAGGAGAAATCACTCGTGTCGTACCTAAATATCGTAATGAAAATAGATAAACTTCGAAACTTTATAGAGTCGAATAAATTAAAATAATTGTATTAATAATATTTATGAATTAAAATAATACAAATTATTTTAAATAATTTGATTAAATAACTCAATTAATTAAATTGCTCTAAATAATTGTAGCGATTAAAAATTATAACACTCAACCACCATGCACTGTAATGAAATCAGGGTCAAGGAATTGACTCACTCCGACACCTTTAAAATTACTATGTGTGTCTATATAATTATTTCAAATATTATATTGTCTGTATAATTATTTGGAAAGTTGTATTGTCCGTACAATTATTTAAAATGTTATATTTTTCCAAACTGGTATAACTATATGAAATGTTGTATTTTCCAAATTGGTAGCCTTTGCCGTCACTAATCTCAGAATGAGATGGGAGACGATTTTTAATCTCAGAATGAACTGGGAGACCATAACTAATCTCAAAATGAATTGGGAGACCACCTAATCTCAGAAAGAGCTGGGAGACGTTTTCTAATCTTAGAATGAGCTGGGACACAATTTCTAATCTTAGAACGAATTGGGAGACCATGACTAATCTCAAAATGAATTGGTAGACATCCTAATCTCAGAATGATCTGGGAGACAATTTCTAATCTCAGAATGGACTAGGAGACCATGACTAATCTCAAAATGAACTGGGATATCACCTAATCTCAGAATTGGGATATCACCTAGTCTGGTTCGGGCAGGTCGTTATATATATATATATATATATATATATATATATATATATATATATATATATATATATATATATATATATATATATATATATATATATATATGTATATAATTAAGGGCCACCTCGTCAAAATCATACAACATTATATTCTGCTATGTAATCATTTTGAAGCTAGGGTCTCGACCCACCGCTGCATTCTATTCACTTTTTTCATCAATTATGGGTCTTGACCCATTTATTGTACATATTCAATGTCTAAACATATTTACTAAAACATAATATTAACATGTCATTGTTAGCAATCTTTCTACCAATGTAGACATCACATCACATCACATCATCATGTATTGCATTCTATCATTCTCAATATAATAAAATCATAAACAATATATTAAACGTTCTATCGTCTGATTTGTGTGTGCAAGTGACATCACTGCTACTTTGTAAAGACCGTGAAAGAAAAAACAAATTTGGACACGGACACGGTCCAGGAACGACCAAACGTGGTCAAGAAAGGACCAAACGTGTTATATTCTTTACCTAGTTAATTACTTACCTATTTTATTATTTACCAGGTAATATGAAATACGGGTATGTGGGTGTTTTTGCCCTGAATGGAGTTTTTACCCTGAAATACGGGCTAGGGGTGTTTTTACCCATTCGCCAATGACCAAACTAACAAGGAAGGGAGTCAACTTCAAATGGTGCAGTAAGTGTGAGGAGAGTTTCCAGTCTCTGAAGAAGAATCTAACAACTACACCAGTTTTCACCCTGCCAAATGGTAATGAAGGATTTGTAGTCTTCAGTGATGCATCCCTGTTGGGTTAGGATGCATCCATATGCAAGAAGGTCAGGTGGTGGCCTATGCCTCTCGTCAATTGAAGATTCATTAGCAAAATTATGAAACCCATGACGTGGAACTAGCAGCAGTGGTTTTTGCCCTGAAGATTTGGAGACACTACTTGTATGGAGCCCAGTTCGAAGTCTTCACTGACCACCTGAGTTTGAAGTATATTTTCACCTAGATGACCTTAACCTTCGACAGTATAGGGATGTGATTGGGAGAAACACTTAGCCTTGGCTGAATTTACCTACAATAACTCTTACCAAGCCAGTATAGGGATGACACCATTTGAAGCCTTATATGGTAGACCGTGCAGATCTCCATCGTGCTGGATGGAGTCTACCGAAGCAGTTATAGTCGGGCCAGAGCTGGTGAGAGAAGCAACTGGAAAGGTGAAACTCATTCAACAAAGACTTAAGGCAGCTCAGGATCGACAAAATAGTTATGCTGATACTCGAAGGAAGGACCTAGAGTTCTAAGTTGGAGAGTTTGTGTGCCTAAAGACATCTCCTATGAATGGGGTGATTAGATTTATAATATCAAAAAAGTTGAAGCCAATATTCATCGGACCATTTCCAATCCTAGATCGAGTGGGAAATTGTGCACAAATGTTTTCCATGTGTCAATGCTAAAGAAATATATACGAGATGAAGATCATATCATTACCAATTTTGAAGACTTAGAGTTACAATCAGATTTAACCTACGAGGAAAAGCTGATTCGCATCCTGGCAAGAGAAATAAAGACACTCGGGAACAAGGAAATTCCTTTGGAAAAAGTATTGTGGAAAAATCAGGGGTCAGAGGAAGCTAAATGGGAAACTGAACAAGAAATGGCAAGAAAATTCCCTAGCCTGTTTGTGGCATAGGAGTTTTAAATTTTTAGTAGCGTGAACTGATCCCGAAGAAATTAATAAAATTAATCATGGTTGTTTTGTTTCCCGTTATGCTATTTTGGGGACGAAATATTTTCAGGTTGGGGAGATTGTAAAGACTGTGAAAAAAAGGGTCGCGGATGCTGTCCGGGAAGGACCAAACGAGGTCTAGGAAGGACTGAACGTGGTCTAGGAAGGACCGAACGCAGTCTGGAATGGACCAAACATGTTATATTCTTTACCTGGTTAATTATTTACCCATTTTATTGTTTACCCAGTAATATGAAATACGGGTCTAGGAGTGTTTTTACATGCCCTAGCCGTCATTTTCATTTTTATAAGTTTGAAAGAGTGCATCATTTTTGGTGTAAGGCGTCTTCCTCACCATAGCCACCTAGTTCTCCTCTTCCTTACCGGGGCTTCTTCCTTGCTCGGGTATCCTTCTTTTCTCTCTATTCTTAATTTTCATGCATTCATATGTCTTTTTAATTGATACTAAGCTTGATAAACATGAGAAACAAAGTCTGAAATAAAAAATTAACAACAAGATCTAAACTGGAAACTGGAGTCCCGTCCATGGCCGAGTAGTCTGAAATTTTGGCAAGATGGGCTACTATAAGAACAATTTCAAGGCAGCCCTCACAACCCCGACGACCCCTCTTGCTGCTGGGTCAAAGGGAGGGCTCGCCATGTCCCTGGTTTCCAGTGGGTGGCGGAATTGCAGCGGTGAATGGGCAGAGTTGCAAGGGTGATGGAACTGGCGAAGTTCTGCTGCAATAGGTGCTGGTATGGACATTCAAAAGGGTAGATACCGATTGTGCTTTGTCGACAACATCATTGGTTCCTTCACAGCAGTTCAGGCCGCCGGAACAGTCCACAACGGATGACCTTCTCACCGGAATTAATGGTGGTGAAGTATAGAAGTGGGGAGAATGACCATACTCCATGCCACGTCCAAAGGTGGCCAAATCTTTCCTGTTTTGATGCCAGCCTGAGGTTGTGGAACATCTGAATTGGGGCAAGGTGCAAGAAAGGAGGGGTCTTGAGGCTGGGAGAAGAGGAACATGCCTGGTTTGGTGCTGGATGGTGTCTTGGATCGCTGCTGTAAAACATGCACATGCGGCTTCCTCACTTGCAAATTTTATCTTGTTGTTGCTTTGTTGGGATGTTTAGATGGTGGTTCAATTGAGTGCCAAGATAAGGGTTGGAGGAGAAGGACGAACCTGTTTTTGGAGAAGAGAAGAATGGCGACGGGAAGAAGAAGAAGAAGGGTGGCCGTTTTACAAATATAGGTTGACTCGATATCGACTCGAGTTAAAAAATAATACAAACTCGTAATAAATCTTTTAAAATAATCATTTTAATGGGTTATGACTAAAGTTACAAAACTAATTAATTATTTGATGAAATCAACGTGGACATAAGTAATAAAAAAATATAGTAATGATCAGATCAGGTAAATAAAGTGATTATTTTATAACGAGTCAGCAATATAGAAAATGGGTTATTAAACTATAATCAGGTAACAATCACAAGCGTCGAACCTAAATAGCATAATGAAAATAATTAAAGTTCGAAAATTTATTTAGTCGAATAATTTAAAATAATTGTATTAATAATATTTTTGAATTAGAATATAAAAATTATTTTAAATAATTTAATCGTAAAACTTATTAAATTAAATTGCTTTGAATAAGGATAGCGATTAAAACTTAAAACCGTAAACTAAATCATCAAGATCAAGGTTAAGTAATTATCACCACAAAGGAAAATTAAATACTTGTTTATCAGTTAATAATTATTTCATCAATTGTTAAGTATTAATGTAACGACCCACTATTTTTCACGATATTGTGGGCCTTGCTGGCTAGGTGTTACTCAAAATTTAACAAAAACCAACCCTATAATGACCAGTCCTAACCGGACCGGGTGTTACTT
Organism: Piper betle; assembly: GCA_033002965.1. Lineage (NCBI taxonomy): Eukaryota > Viridiplantae > Streptophyta > Magnoliopsida > Piperales > Piperaceae > Piper > Piper betle. The sequence goes on along the minus strand of JAURVB010002985.1, from coordinate 1,191 downwards.
AAAAGGTTACATGAATAATATGAAACCAAATAAGACTAGCATTTCTAACTCAAAAGAACTTATGTTTTAATTGACAATGCTTGAAGTAATTATCCCACAGTCTTAGACCGTTTCCCATAGCCACATTTATAACACAAGAAAAGTAAAAAGAGAAGTCAACTTATTCTCGGTTCACCACCTGAATTGGTAGAAGAACCACCCTGTCGTCTCTTAGTCTTTAGTTCCAGCTGCTAACCTACGGAGGCAATTCCACATTAGTGATTAACCACTAAGCCGTATAATTAAATAAAACAAGTCCATAAACTCCCTATCATTATCTATAATGTTGGCAATTGTGACCATTCCAACATGTCTATTTATTAGCTGATGGTTCAGTCTACCATGTCCATTATTTGGCTGATGGGTGGGTCAGTCCACCATGTCCATCTATTGGCTGATGGGTCAGTCCATCATGTCCATTACCGGCTGGCGAGTCCAATCTGCCATGTCCGTTATCAGCTGCTGAGTCCAATCCACCATGTCCATTAGTTGGCTGATGGGTCAGTACACCATGTTCATCTATTGGTTGATGGGTCAGTTCACCATGTCCATCTATTGCCTGATGGGTCAGTCCACCATGTCCGTAATTGGCTGGCGAGTCCAATCTGCCATGTCCAATTTATTGGCTGATGAGTCAGTCCATCATGTCCATTATCGGCTGGCGAGTCCAATCCGACATGTTCGTTATTGGCTGGTGAGTCCAATCCACCATGGCCGTAATTGGCTGGCGAGTCCAATCCGCCATGCCCAATTTATAGGCTGATGGGTCAGTCCCCATCATGTCCATTACCGGTTGACGAGTCCAATCCACCAAATCCAATTTATTGGCTGATGGGTCAGTCCATCATGTCCATTACCGACTGGCAAGTCCAATCCACCATCTCCATTATCGGCTGGTGAGTCCAATCCACCATGTCCGCAATTGGCTAGTGAGTCCAATCCACCATGTCTAATTTATTGGCTGATGGGTTTGTTCATCATGTCCATTATTTGATTATGATGGGTGCAACATGTGTCAAATTGAGTCAATTCCTTGACCTCGATTGCACTCAGTGCATGGTGGTCGAATGTGGGATTAGGCTGACTAGGTTGTCCACAAGGAAAAATACAACATTTTAAATAATTATATAGACCTGGATATTTCAAACATGC
>JAURVB010002984.1:0-25068 GCA_033002965.1 Piper betle | reverse complement strand
AGGGACATTGGGTGATCGATCAGGGGATTGGAGTCGGGATCGACATTGGGTGATCGATCAGAGTCACTACATACTACTTACTTGGTTTGCTATTGTGGATGTTTTGAGAATTATCTATCGGTACCAGAACGATATCGTGCACTGGGCAATTTGGGTGCTGGTATTCGTGTTCGGCGTGTATCGTGAGTTACAGGAACTCAGGGGAGTGGCTTCGTGTCTCTTGTAGAGATCGTCCCGCTACATGTGTAGTGGGGTTTCTGTTGCGTACTTTGAGGGGAGGCTGGTGTTTCGGGAGCAAAACACGCCGTGCGGTTTTGCTATTGGGGCAAAAAATTTTGTCCATAGAGAGCGGTCTGTGACAGTAGGCATGGTTTTGTGGTGGCCATAACAGGGTTGGATAGATTGGAAAGGGACTGATTCGGGATGGTATGGGCTTTGTGACATTTAAGGTGAAGTGTGTCAGTGTGTTGTTTTCCGGCCATTCGAGGGTGAGATCTTGGTAGCACCTGTCATTATGTTAATAACTTCTTGTCATGTCCTTCTCTCTTCCTCTTTTTTTTGTTTTTTCCTTTTTTTTCCACAAGATCTATCGTTAGCAATAGATTCGGGTCTAATATTATCTGAATCCTGACTTAAATTCAAAATTTTAATAATAAATTCGAAGATTATATTCATTTTTTTATCGTTCAGGTATCCGAACTAAATCTGCGTGACTCGTATGCAAAAAACAATCTCCCTGATATCAAGGGATGATAACATGACCAGGAGACCAATGACGTTTGAAGTCAAGTCTTATCTGTCATGAAAGTACGTAAACAAATATCATCTAATCTAATTGAGAAAACTTGTTTTTGGTGCGTTTGCATTGGTCTATGACTTTTCGTAGAATTTATGTGAATAAAATTTAAGTGTTTTATAACACAATAAATAAAATTTAGTTGTGTTGGAAAAGTCGAACTTTTCCACTTTATATAAAATGTACAGTTGCTGTTTTGTTTGTTTTTTATTTTTCAAAGTGCAGAAGACCACAAGAAAAGTGTTGGTAGAAGGAAATATCATTCATAGAATGATAATTTTGTAGAGAACAGAGGCAATTAATTTTTTATTAGAATATAATTAGGATTGCGAATAACGCAATTACGGTGCGGTCATTTTGAACCTGTATCCTTTTGGCAATATAAGCACGTACCATTTATATCCGTTGTACTATATATTTATATTAAACTAATTTTAAAAGATATAATAATATAAAATTTTACTTAAACACATTAATAATAATATTATCAATTTATATTGATCAATAACACTAAATTTTTTCTAATAAAATAAACAAAATAACAAATCAAAAAGGTAACAGTAGTGGCCTCTGCCATCACGCTTTTAAAATGAAAGCGGTGCGGTAAATTTATCACTTTTTTATTTTTTATAAATAATAAAAAATAAAATGCAATATTTAAGGAAGGGAAACTTTTGAAACTGTTCTCATCTATCGATTAAAGAGGGTGGAACTAAATAAATCAACACACGCGACACGTCTCTTTAAAAGAAAAAAGAAAAAATCAACTCACGTCTTTTAAAATAAAAAAATTTAGCTAACATTTACTTTATAAAAAAAATTAATGTCCTCAAAATTTGTCTTACATCCGATATATAAGAAAGTAAGATACAAAATATGATAAGTGAAGAATGAGGACATATTGAATGGTAGATTGGATTAGAGTCTAACTTGGGTTACACCCAACTTCGTTGACGAAATTCTTTAAGATAGGTATACTATAAAATTGTTTTAATAGTTAATCTTTCACACTTAATACTAATAGAGATGTGTTTATAAATTGTTAATTTGAGTTAACTATTTGAAATAGATGACTTAGGTCTCAGATCATGAAGTTATTTTTGCAGTCTTTGCACTCTATTTGTACTATTACGGCTCGTCACAAGTACGTTCATATACAAAAATTCAACTTACCAAATATAATAAAGTTGATTTTTTTTCTATTTGTAATTAATTACTCTCACTTGAAAGAAAATTACCTTCTTCTTTGTTCTCTCAATCTAGATATAAATCTTATTTCAAGATTGATTTACAAATTATTTTAGAATATATTTACTAAATATTCAACCTGCATATCTTTTCATAAAATTGTATTTGATTAGAAAATAAATACTTTATAATGTATAAATAATTATAATTTTTAAAATTATTTATCAAGTATAAATCACACGAAAATTAACATTATATCAAATTTTGAAGTTTTATAATATCAGTTATTTTTATTTTCAATATTATTAAATAAAAATATAGTTTATACATGTTCCTATAAATTTGGGTTCACGTATGATCCATGAGTTGGATCTAGCTAGATAAATCTTCACGTCAATTAATATTTATATTAGTGTATAAGTCATGCATGCATCGAGCAATATCTTACCTAATTTATATTTTAAGTCTTCTTAAGTTAAATTAATTGTATTTTTCTCTAATTTTTTATATGATATATATATTATTCATTATTTTTATTTTATTTTGTTTAATAACCCCAGTAGTTTTCTATATATAAAAGGTAAGCGTGGTGGCGGGGGTAATTCTCATTTGCTGTCAACGCAGAACACAAAAAAATTTAACATATCATACTAAAAAATTTCCTTGTTAACGCAAGGGATGATAACATGACCCAGACCAACCACAATCTATCACGAAAGTACGTAAACAAATATCTTCATATCTAATTGAGGAAACTTGTTTTTGGTGGGTTTGCATTGATCTAAGATTTTTTGTAGAATTTATATGAATTTAAGTGTTTTTATAACACAATAAATAAAATTTAGTTGTGTTGGAAAAGTCAAGCTTTTCCACTTTATATAAAATGTACAGTTGCTGTTGTTTGTCATTTTGTTTGTTTTTTCAAACGGTAACAGTAGTGTTTAAAATAAAAGTGGTGTGGTAAATTTATCGCTTTTTATTTTTATTTAATAATAAAAAAATTAATTCAAAATGATGGGTAAAATGATAAATGAATAATGCAGGGAGGGGAAAAGCTGGACTGTGAAGAGCATAGATGAAGAAATCGGAATTAGAATCGGTTTTCAAGGGAGTAGCTAAATAAAAATATACAATAATTTGACAACTTATAGCATAAATATATAAAAATGAGGTATTGATGTCATTTTGATATTATTGTGTATATTATATTTTATAATATTTTTTTGTTTTTGGATTTTTTTGAATTATTTGGAATTAGTTATTATTTTTGACTCGAGTCGGATTCGAATCAACTTTTAATTATGAGAATGTTACCGCTATATTTCTTTCCCCATTCACTCCCCTCAACAAGTCCCGCTCCTTCACCCCAGCTACCGCCGCCGCCTAGCCCCACCTCCCTCGCCTCCCCCTGCCGGCCTTGCCCTGTCCCCCCCCACCCCACCCCACTACGCCCTTGCCCTGCCCGAGCCCCTTCCCCTTCCACCTTGACCATCCCCAGCGCATGCGCACTGCCGCCGCCCGCCCCGCCCCACCCAATCTGCATCACCCCCAGTCCTTCCATCCCCACACACGCCGCCCTGTCCTCCACTGTCGTTGCGCCCACCCCCGTCAGCCGGGCGCTCACCCTCGCCACCTTGTTCTCCCTGCCCGTCCCCCGACTGTCATCCGAAATCAGCTGATTTGGTCTAATATCAAAATCGGCTCAAATTGGTCAAAATTAGCCGATTCAAGGACAGATTATTATTAAAGCCGATTTACCCATTAAATCGGATCGGAAACATTCCAATTTAAATCAATAGATTTCGAGTATAATCGATCGATTTGTTCATCTACGGTGAAGGGGACTTTTATGATCACGGTTGGCAAAAACATTCTCCTATAGTCCGTGGCCACACACACGTGGCTTTGAGACTTTTGAAACAGTTCCCATCTATCGATTAAAGATGGTCAGAACTAAATAAATCAACACACGTGACACGCCTCTTTAAAAGGAAAAAGAAAAATCAACTCACATCTTTTGAGATAAAAAACTTTAACTGATATTTATTTTATAAAAAAAGTTAATGTCCTCAAAATTTGTCTTACATCCGATATACAAGAAAGTAAGATATAAAATATGATAAGTGAAGAATGAGGACGTATTGGATGGTAGATTGGATTAGGTCTAATTGGTTTACGCCCATGGGTTGCATAAAGAAATTCCATTGCCGAAATTTTTTAAGATAGGTACATTATAAAATTGTGTTAATAGTTAACCTTTCATACTTAATACTAACAGAGATGTGTTTATAAATTGTTAATTTGAGTTAACTATTTGAAATAGATGACTTTGGTCTCAGGTCATGAAATTGCAGTCTTTTTACACTCTTTTGCACTATTGTGGCCCGTCATTACGTTCAGATACAAAAAAATTCAACTTACCAAATATAATAAAGTTGATTTTTTATATTTGTAATTAATTACTCTCCCTTGAAAAGAAGAAAACCTTTCTTCTTTGTTCTCTCAATCTAGATATAAATCTTATTTCAAGATTGATTTACAAATTATTTTTGAATATATTTTCTAAATATTCAACTTGCATATCTTTTCATAAAAGCGTATTTGATTAGAAAATAAATCCTTTATAATGTATACATAATTATAAATTTTAAAATTATTTATCAAATATAAATCACACGAAAATTAGCATTGTATCAAATTTTGAAGTTTTATAATGTCAATCATTTTTATTTTCAATATAATTAAATAAAAATATGGGTTCGCACGTAATCCATGAGTTCGATCTAGCTAGAAAAATCTTCAATTCAATTAATATTTAAAATTAATAAATAGCGTATAAGTCACGTATGAAACGATATCTTACCTAGTTTATATTTTATTTCTTCTTAGGTTAAATTAATTGTATTTTTTTTCTCTAGTTTTTTATACAAGAAATAAATTATTCATTATTTTTATTTTATTTTATTTAATAACCCCAGTAGTAGTAGTATTTTATATATACAGGTGAGTGGGGTGGAGGGGGGATTTGTAATGCTCATTTGTCTTCAACACAAAACGCAAATGGATACTCTTCTCCTTTGCATTTGCACCTTCATCCCATGCCTCTTCCTCTACCGACTCCTCTTCTCCAAGCCGTCGGCCGGCAACCGCCCGCCTGGCCCGGCGCCGCTCCCCATCGTGGGCAACCTCCTCAAGCTCTCCGCCCGACCGAACGAGTCCCTCGCGGACCTCGCTGCAACCTTTGGGCCCGTCATGATCCTCCGTCTTGGCCTGGTCCCCACCGTCGTCCTCACCTCAGCCGCGGCGGCCAAGGAGGCGCTGCAGAAGAATGACAAGGCCGTCGCGGGTCGGTGCCTGCCGGACGGCGTCCAGGTCGGCGGATTCGCCGGGTCGTCCATGGTGTGGCGGCAGGCCAACCAGGAGTGGCGCAACCTGCGCCTCCTGTGCAGCAAGTGGATCTTCAGCTCGGCGAGGCTCGACGCCAGCCGCGGCCTCCGGGAGAAGAAGGTGCGGCAGCTCGTCGAGCTCGTTGGCCAACGTCGTACTAATCCGGTGAACGTAGGTACGATAGCTTTCGCCACCATGTTGAACATGATATCCAACACCATCTTCTCGGTGGACTTGGTGGATGTGACGTCCGAGAGTGCACAGGGGTTCAAGGACTTGGTGGGGAGCATCATGGAGGAAGTTGGGAAGCCCAATATGGTGGACTACTTCCCGTTTCTCAGGGTGTTGGATCCGCAAGGGGTGAGGAGGAAGACCAGCGGCTACTTCCAGAAGCTGCACGATGTGTTTGATGGGTTGATCCGAGAGCGGTTGGCGCAGAGAGCCGGTCCCAAGTATGAGAAGAAGGAGGATTTTGTTGAAGCTCTTCTTGATTTGAAGGAGAACGGGGAGGCTACTCAGATTAGTATTCATGAGATGAAGTGCTTGTTTGTGGTAAGAGACCATTTCTTCCTTGTTTTTTGATTGGGTTTTCTTCCTTCATTCTCTTCGGCTTTGTTGTTGCCATAATAATCTTCTTCTCCTTCTTTCTCCCTGCCACTTTCCGCCCAATACCCCCTCCTGAGAGTGAGAGGGTAATATAATAACTAATGGTAAAATTGTAGATAACTGGATGCGCTTCCCTGTACGCCAACCCTCCTCTTTGTTTTATAAGGTTAAGACCGTTTACGATCCTGTGATAATAATAACAATGTTTAAGTGTAAATTTTATAAACTAAGATCCACGTGATTTATGTTTCTTTCAGATTTTTTTTCTTGTGAACCTAATCCAACTCATAGATACGTTGAAATCGACTTTTGGTTGGTTCATTTCTGCTTGGAGTTATTTATTGTTATCTCACATGGGAGAGGAACTTCATCTTGTTCACCAATGTACGAATACATTTTTTTTGGCCTTATGTCAGTCAGCTACTAGCTACAACTGTTTTTTTATACAAACTGCTGCACTGGTTCTGGGTATTCCAAAAACAAGAAGTTGTCTTAAGTGCCATATAATAAATCAATGGCAGCAGATCAATATCCAATTTGAAGTTTTTTACTATTACCCACAACGATTCTTATCCAGAAAATCGACAGCTACACTCGTTTTGTCAGCATCCAGATCAAACCTGATCATATTTTATTAACCTATGCCCAAAACCGAATACAATTTTCTTTTTCACAAAAAACCGAATACAGTTGATCTAGGCTAATCAACCCATAACCACGTTAGCTGTTTCTAACACCTCTGTTTTTTGTCTCTGAGTCCAAAAAAAACCTGATGTAAACGAATATATATATATATATATAAGAACAGAGAGGAAGATATTTTTTTATCAGCGAAGCTAATAATGAACCAACGTTCCAATTGTGGCAGGACCTGTTTGCTGCGGGCTCAGAGACAAGCTCAGTAACGGTGGAGTGGGCGATGGCTGAGCTACTCCGGCACCCAACCATCATGGCCAAGGTCAAAAAGGAGTTAGATGGCACACTTGGATCAAAGCAACAAGTTGAAGAATCGGACATCACCAACCGTCTCCCATACCTCCGAGCAGTAGTTAAAGAAACACTACGATTGCACCCACCAGTGCCTCTCCTACTCCCCCACAGAGTTGAATCAGACATTGAACTATGCGGTTACACCATACCCAAGTCGACCCAATTGCTCATAAATGCCTGGGCTATCACCAGGGACCCAAGCAACTGGCCAGAGCCGCTGTGTTTCCGGCCGGAGAGGTTCTTGGGCTCTCCGGTGGACTTCCGAGGACAGGACTTCGAGTTCATCCCATTTGGTGCAGGTCGAAGGATCTGCCCAGGGTTGCCACTGGGGGACAGGATGTCACACCTCATGTTGGCATCTCTTCTCCATTCCTATGATTGGCAGCTGCCGGAGGGAATGAAGCCGGAGGAGCTGGACATGAGAGATAAGTTCGGTTTGACCTTACAAAAGCTTGTCCCACTCCTTGCTGTTCCAACTGTGAAAAAGGAGAACCGTAACTAGCCTTTGAAAATACAATTTGCAGACCAATTAATGACACTTAAAGAACCTAGCTTCTCATGTTTCATTCCTGTACAATAAAAATCGCAGAAATGCGGTGGATAATTTATGTGTGATGTTTGTTTGAATATGACTTTTGTCAACCGAATCAATCTTTTTTGCTCACAATCGAGATATGGTGGTGTTCAAACTCAATACATTAATATCAGAAGCCTTCTGTCGACTGTCACCAGCTTCCACATCTTTCCGACTAGAAGCCGAACAAAGATAGGAGACTGAGTTCAACCATGAAACTAAACTTGGTTTTCTCGTAACATCATCAGATTCAGCAACTTGAGAAAATAGGTGCCCAAGCACCACTTTTTGGCCATCTTTTGGCAATTGGATGACAAATTGTGCAAGTAATTTTAGCAGTTCAGGAAGCACCTGCTCCGAAGAAAAAGAAAATCAGCTTCCATCAAAATAATCTACTATATGCTTATTCCGTAAATTTGTTGACTGTATTCAATAACAAAAATCTCTTGTTCATCAATAATAATCAAAGATCAAATAACATTTAGACAAAATACACATCAAAATACCAATCTGCACAGCTTGACTTAACGAAAAAGCACATGCAAACATTTTACTAACTGCTATATATACCACACTATTAAAATATACAGGCTAGGCCAAGATGGTTATGACAATTAAGCTTCATGCTTATTCAACCAGCAGTTATCGACTGAAGTATCAGGAACAACTATCATAGATCACTGAGCCGGAAATGCATATAGTAATATTTTCATACAAAGCAACAAAATTATCAAGGACGATGCCCTAAAAAGTTGACTCATTTTTTAGGGCCTCTGCTTTGACCGCCATATCAGCCATTTAGGCTAGAATGTCAAGAGTCACAACATCAGGAGTGCTTTAAGCCTTATGGAAGGCTGATCAGTTCTTAAATTTAATGGGATTGGTCTCAAAGAGCTTGATAATCAAGTGTTTTCTAAAGAACTACCTAATCCACATGATGTTGGCTTAATTCATGTGTTCAAGTTATGACCTATGAGTGTGGTTTAAACTCGTGCCAAAATTCGGTTAAGTTTGGCATTGGTCTTGTATCAGCTGTATTCAAAATGCTGAATATGGTCAGTACATGAACAACCATAATTATCGAGGAATTTACCAAATGGACATGGTGATGCATAAGTCATAAAATACAATATAAAAGCATGAATGAAATACTTAGTTTTATTGAACTAACGTAGAGCAAGGTTAGAATCGCACCTGTACGTCTACAAGCAATGTAAGGCGCAGAAGCAAATCAACAATTTTCTTGTTTGGTCCAGTATCTTCATGCCAGTTTTTCCACATTTGAGCATTCTTTTTCACTGCTTCATAGCAAAGGCAAGTAGCTTTATCAACAAGTTTATGGATGCAAAATATTATGGCTGGACTACCAGCAGGAGCATGCCGAATTAAGGCAACAATCCCAGAAGCAAGCCCTTCATACGGTGTTATGCGAGGATACACCTACAATGTGATTCAACAGTCACTAAGATCCATGGACTTGAAAGGCATCAACAAATCCTGAAGACAAAAAGTTAAAGAACTTGTTACCTCCAGTGATCTTTCAATATAGAAAAATATAAGTCGTTCATTTAACATTGCTCTCTCCTCCTTATCCGAATCCTTTCCTGAAGATAAAAATGATGCAAATACAGTATGTGCAGCTCGTGCAACTTTTCCAGTAGGATGCCTCATGTATCTGATCAATTTCTACTAAGAAATCACAATTAACCTTATCATGACAATTTGTCACACAAATATAATGTCACATAGAACTATTAAAATCCGCTGTCAAGAAGATAAAAGCAGTAACATTAGCCAAAAGCAGATGTCAAAAGGATACAAGAACATAGTTGGAACCACCACGTTGGTGAATACTTGTAAAGGAATATGTTCAATACAAGTTGGAATAACGCGGAGGTAGAACAAAATCCTAGCAGTCTGCACCTCATCTGCAGCCCAGAGATATTTCTTCTTTACATATCCTTCAGTTAAACAATAGCACGGTAAATAGTGACAGCAATAACCAAACGAGGCCTAATACATGTTACAAAAAGTAAACATTTTAGACCTTCTTGATCAGTTAACTCAGAATATGAAGGCATGGAATGGACAAAGGCAATACTGGATGACTCATGCTGGATACCATTCACCACAGTGCGAATGGTGTCCGAGTACTCAGGCAACCGAACTCGCCGAAAGTACTCTAAACAGGAAAATGCCACCAAAATTTTGACAGACATCCTCCGAGCTCAAATTCGCATTCTTCTTAGCAACCACAGACGCGAAAACAACCACCATAAGAAACGCAGATTCAGATACCTTGTCAAGATCAACCAACAAATCATTCCTCCCATTTTCCAACCCGAATTTCACCAGCCTATGATTCCAATAAGTTTCCCGGCAATACTTCCACATCCGGCCCTCCACAAGCAGCTTGCTCTCCTCATCAGCCAACACATATTGATTACAAAAGGCGCTCGTAATAGCGCCTGCCCCTCTGAACAAAGCACTGCCACAGTGCATCCTAACCTCCTCAACAGTAAGCGAATTCTCAATGGCCCTTCTATAGTAAATAGGCAAAGGGAAAACCTCGGCCATCAAAGACACTGCAAGGCACGCAACCAGAGAGGGATGGAAAGAACAGGGGCCGCTACGAGCCAAGCCCAATGCAACAAATTGCAACAAAACCTTAACACTGTTGTCATCATCATCACCATACCCTCTTCCAAGATCGAATTTTTCAGTTCTAGGGATCAATCCCATTGCAATTGAAACAATTGTACCTTCAACCAAAGACCTCAAATCAGTAGATGCCCGAACAGTATTGTTGCCATTCAACCCCCTCAAGATGCCGGTAGCCGCCATGACCACGACCTGCTCCGGGTACTTCCTCTCATGATACTTCGACAATTCAACGCAAGCAATCCGAACTTTCTCATACGAACCGGAATCAACCAAGCTCGAGACGATCCACTCCATCAGATGCAGGATCATGAGCCCATGATCGAGTGGAAGCCGCGACGCCCCAATCGCACCACCCAACAATCCGCCGAAAACCTTCACAAAGTCCAAATCTTTAGCGGCGAAGAGCGCATACCCGACTCCGGCAAGCAGCTCGGCGGCGTGATCGCCAGCCAATCCGACCCGCTTCCCCTGCACCACTCCGCAGAGCAGCTCCAACCACCGCGTCTTCGACGCCTCCGACAATCCCGGGACGGCAACGACGGCACCGAGCAGGAGGACGCCGGCGGCGAGGAGTTCGGTGCCGGCGTCGGGGGAGGAAACGGCGGCGGCGGCGGCGGAGGCTATGGAGGGGAGGACGGGTGAGGAGGAGGGGCTGGGGCACCTGCGGATCCAGAGGTGGAGGAGGCGGAAGAGGGAGGGGGAGGCGGAGGTGGGGAGGAGAGGAGGAGGTTTGCGTGGGCGTCGGCGACGTGGAGGGAGGGGCCGAAGGAGGCGAGGGTGCGGAGGGCGGCGGAGGTGGCGGTGGCGGAGGAGGAGGAGGCGCGACGGAGGTCGGACCATGCGGCGATGACGACGGACGGCGGCGGCGGTGGCGGCGGTTGTGAAGGGCCGGCGGCGGCGGCGGCGAGGTGGTGGTCGAGGAAGAACGGTTGGTTGGGCCTAGCCATGGCGGGAGTACCACAAATATTTTTATTTATTTTTGGTTTTATAGCGAGAGAGGTGATGTTATAAATTTTATTATACCCAAATAATAATTTTACATTTTAAATAACTTTATGTTTTTTTATTTATTATACTTTTTTTTGAAGTAGCGGTAAATATTGCTCTATTATATTATTACAGCATGCTACTCTCGCTGAAAAAAATATTTAAAAAATGAAGAAACTAACGATAATTATTATTAAAAAAGAAATAATTATTATAATTCTTGTGACTTGCATGGTTCGTGGCTATTTCGACCTGACGAAATTTAAATTTGGCTTATAATTTTTTTCGTTTTTAGTTTTTTATCAAAAAAATAGAACTAATTTTTTATATTACTCACGGTGACAAGAGAATTAAAATAAATTATAAAAAGACAGAATATTTAATTAAAATGACAAAACTAACTTTAAAATAAAAAATAAAAAATATTAACTTTTTTTAATGACTCTTTAATAGAATGGCCCTTTTTAAAATAAAGGAGACATCGCCGTGCAGTAATGCGACTACCCCACCGTGGTTTTGCCAAAGTCTGGGGAGGCCAAATCTAGTAGCCTGGGCATCCACTTTTAATTGTGGGCCATGTAGGTTGTTGGTATTTTTTTTAATTTTTAAAGAAATTTAATTATTTTATTTTATTTTTTTAAATAAAGATATTTTAGATAATTTAATTTTTTTAGTAATTATGCTTAATTCTTCTATCACTATATAATATCAAAAAAATTTCTCACTTTCTTACGGAAAAAAGCTCATTTTGTTTTTGTTGGTTTAAATATAAATTCTAGTTGGAGTCTGGGTCTAAACGAAGAGAATATATATATATATATATATATATATCATTTGGGTTAGAGCCTTTAGTATTAAGTTGACTCGAGGTATGCAAAACCTGGATTGAGCCTACTGTTGACAATATTAATTTGTATTTAGATAATGGGTAGTTAAAAATATTTTAAAAAAGAAGAAAGAAGCTATGGTTTTTATTCTTTATAAGCTCTTGAAGTATTTTAATTACAGTTTAAAATAATTTAAATTTATATTAAAATTTAATTAATTTAAAAATAATCAAATATAAAAATAATAAATAGTTAAAATTATTCAATGTTGCACACCAAGTAACAAGTAATAAATAATAATAAATAAATATAATAACTTTTATGGTGAGTTTTGCCAAAATAAAATACCGGATGCATATAAGATTTTAGCCTTGTCCAATACAATTATTTAGACACTAAAAAATCTCCCCCCTTAGCATCTATCCAATTGGTTAAATTGTAGGTGTCATGAATTCTTCGGGGGCAAGGTCTATGGTTCAAATCCAAAATAGCCACGGTGTCGGGAAAAAAGTCAAAGAAACATCTAACTCGCTTATGGATGCTCAACTTATATCTATTTTGAACGTGACGTGACACTATTATCAAACATTCGGACTTGTTTTAAGCTTATTATACGCCACTTATTCTAAACTTATCAAAGTAAAAAATTAGATGCATATAAGATTTTGGCCGTCAAAAATAATTAATTAGATGTTAAAAAATCCAAACTCGTATTTGGATGTTGAGATTATTATTAACACTCATCGCACCTTGTTCCTGTTGCGAGAACACTTCTCACCGGACTACTAATTATTGCGTACGCTCACAATGTACGCACATAGTGACGCACGCGATAACAGCAGTTGATGAGCCAACCATCAACGGCCAGCGTTGGATGCATCCCCACATGCCAACACGGGGAGCGCACGCAATGCAATACCGGGTCCATTCCTGAGCAGCAGGTCTGGCGCCTTGCAAACAAACCCAAGGGGTGTTGGGAGGTGGGGAAGAAGACGTGGGGAAGAGAGTGGGGATGACGTTGGACGACGACAACTCCATCTACGTCGGCGGCCTCCCTTACGACTGCACCGAGGACACCCTCCGCAAGGTCTTCGACCTCTACGGCCACATCCTCGCCATCAAGGTCTCCTCTTTCCATTACTAATTACAAATTTTTATGGGTGTTTTGCTGCTTTCGTTCTTCATAAATGTTAGATGCATTTTTTTGTTTTGGTGTTGTTGCAGCACATGTTATTGTTGACTCTTGGCCAAATCTGGTGCAGTTTTGTTTCATCCTGCCTTTTTGGTTGGCTGGTTGCATGTCACAGCCACTCTTTTATTCAAGTTAGGTGTCATGTGTGTTGGGGAGGCTTGTAAATTCTGTCATTTCATTTTTTTATTTTTTTGATCCAGTTGTTCCCTAATGTGCTCACCTGTTGCCTTATTTTTTTTTCGGTTTCAAGGTAACTCTAATACTAGGCCATTGGGAGGTGTACTTTTAGAAAAACTAAAGGTGGATTTGCTATAATAGTTAGCTCGTTAGTGTTTCCATGTTCGTTCTGGCTTTGTTGTTTTTTTTTTTGGTTGCAAGGCACACTTGTAGTCTGGTCGACCTCTAACGCCTGGTTGGTGTAGACCTTTTATTTATTTATTAAAAAAAATACTGCTATAGAGGCATTCAATTCAATTCCTGGTATCTGCTGCACTTCTCAGAAGCCAGATACATGAATTTAAGAAGCATAACACTTTTTGCTATCATTTTCATATGGTGCTTGCAATTTCATGCTTGTCTTAATTTGTTCAATTATTCTTTTTTTTAAAAAAAAAAAATTCTTCCTATCTGTCTATAGATAATCAATGATCAGGAGGTTGGGGGCAAATGCTATGGTTTTGTCACCTATACCAACCCTAGGTCTGCTGTCGATGCTATCAGTGATATGAATGGAAGGGTATGCCTCTTCTCTTTGGCCCTTCAATGATGCTTACTGTTTATTCTCTGCTTTTTTTTTTGGTCCTTGGCTGGAAGGGACTTGTATTTTTGTTTTGCTTTCCTAATACCTACAGTACCTACTGTTTGTTGAATTAGACCATTGGCGGGAGGGTTGTTAGAGTAAATGAGGTGAAAACAAGAGGTGGAAGGCCAAATCGTGAAAACTTCCATCGAGGTTTTAAAAGGGATTTTTATTGGCCAAGGGGAAGGGGTAGCGAAAGAGACCAGCATCGTGATAGATACCAATATCGTGACCAAAGCAATGACCGGTCTCGAGATCACAAGGGAGATTATGAGCGTGGACACAGTGATAAGAATTTAAAGGAGCAGTTTTCAGATCAAGGCCACCAGGAAGACCACGATCGCAGCATCAATAGAGACCATGGTCACGATGGCGATCAAGATATGAATTTGCAGAGAATCGCAGATCATGATGGGATCTGGGATAAGGATAAGAAGCTGGAATCTGCTAACCGATATGGGTAAGCTGATTATGTTTGATAATTTCATCTTCACGCAAATATTCATTTACTTACATTCTCTATAAAATCAACAATTTTTTGCTTTTTTTGTACTTCTGGATTTAAAATTGTTTGCTGATGGGGAACAGTGCAATACATTAAGCAGTGCATGTTTCTTTACTTTTCCTGTTTGTTATTTAAATATCATTCTCATCATCATTATTTACTCATACTCTTTTAAACTTGTGGCTGACTTGATGGATTTTTACAACAATAATAATCAGTAACCATAATACACATACAAACTGATAACCCAGAAATGTGGAAACAAAGGGATAGATTTATGAAGTGAATTCTGTTCCTGACCCAACTTCACAAAAAGTAAAAAGTATAATGAAAATTTGCCCTCTTTTTCATTGGCTACACTCTTTCTTTCTAGGATGCGCTGCACAGGATGATTGTGGCATGAGGAATATTTTTATGTTAATATTTAATCGAAAACCTAGTAAGAAAAATGTGCAACATGCTTCAGAAGATACCATAAAATGTTCCTAACACAGGTGACGTTTTGGGAAGTTGCCAGCATAGGGCCTGGAAAAATAAGAGAATTAGCAATAGTACCAAAATGCAAGGGGCATACTACTGAATGTTATCACAAGAGTTATATATTGTAAAGCAACTGAACATGCACGTATATGGCCTGAGACAAATGAAGCTCCATAAACGATGGCTTCTTAAAACATTCATGCAGTTTTATTCAAATTTACATGTTGTTTGCCAATTTTACACTTATTAAATTTCCCTTTGTTTTAAATGCATTAGATATGCATGATTGTGAAGGCAATGATTGGGGAGAAAGACTAATTAAAGGGAAGGACATGTGTGTCAACTCTTTATATTATACCATTTACTGAGTCACATCCTCTTACTTAGCATCGTGGTTATAGCTGTCCAGTCTTCGTACATTTCATCTCATATGCTGAATTCAGGATAATATTAGCCAGGTAGAATATGGAAGCATCTGGACTTTTTGATTGTGACCCCTAACCACTTTAGTAATATAGTTCTCATGAAGCCTGGTTACCAAATCTTCAGTTGCTGTTATAGTTACAAGGATTTTGTTGTGATTGTTTTTTGAATGCATATCTATTTGTTATACTAACTTTTAAATGATTATATATATAGCTACTCCAAGATGCCCTTTGCTTATTAAACATTTGGCGTTTAGTCGCAGCTCTCAAGCCACTGACAGCCAAAGTAGAGACTACTCATCTAGTCCTAGTGGTGACAACCGCACTCTGGTAAAACCATGTAGAATTCAACTTTATCCTAAACTAAGTAGTTTTTTTGGATAAAAAGAAAAATACAGCTGCGTGAATGTTGTTCATTGTGTCTCTTTTTAATTAGGGGAAAGAAGAGTTGGACACATTAATCCAGAGGCGTGATGATCTTCAAAATGAGGTCTGCCTCCTGAGCTTACTTTATCTTGGCTTCATAATTATCTCACAGATTAGCAATCTTCTGTTTTTCATCTGACTATTGTGTGCATGCATCTGGCTATTCTAGCATGTAGCGAAGGCTTTTTAACTTGTGCAAAACTTTGTGTCTTTTGAAATTCAGACTAATGAATGCCAGACAAATAGCTGAAATATGTTTTTGCTTTCTACATGTAGAAAGTGGAAATTCATTTGTTTGCTTCAACTTTTGTTGTTTTGCATCATAGATATCAAGTTTTTCCAACTTCACGTACGCAAAAGTATTTAAGGTCCAAATAGTTTGATCTATTACTCAAGAAGCTTAAAATGTGTAATAGAGGGCAGATTCAAATTTTTTGTACTGTAAGAAATGAAATTCAAGATACATACATTGAAGGTAGAGATGATTTATAATCTTTTAGATGGCTAGAACAGGAACCATGCTTAAATTGTAACCATTTGATTCTGGTAGATATGACTTACAATCTCATAGATAGCTGCCACATGCATATTTTAATTTGTAATCGTGTTTATATTGCCATCATTTGAAACTAGAGATCCGGTTAGTCATCAGCTGAATGGTTTTGTGAAATTGATTGATTGCTTGCACATTTAAACTAATAACAAAAGACCATGTAGATAAGGGTGGCAAATCTTTGCATTCGACGCCTGCTGCCCTTTTTATGATAATCCTTTATAGAGGGGATAATAAGATGAAACCCAAAAGATCATCCCCAAATAGCTTTTTAATCATTGGATAGTCTTCATGAAATGAACGTTAATAGAGAAATGTCAGTATACTTGTCTTCCATTGCCAAGCTGGCAATAAAGAAACTCCCATGGCTTATGCATGGAAAGCTGAAATTTGCATAATTTATGAACAAATTTATACACTTGCCAATTTATGATTGGAAACTTCATGCAACTACAAATTACGACTCTGCTAAAATGAAAAAGGTTTCACAACACATTTGCTATCGTTGTTAGTGCTACTTGGTTTGATTGTAGAATAAAATGTCTTAGTGGCTAAATAATATAGTTTGCAGAAATTATGGAAGATTCACTTGCCAATAATTCTGCTATCAATATTCTTATGGTCAAAATTTTTCTCTTTCCTTGATTAATTTTCCTGTGTTCTGAATCTGTTGGGGAATTCTAAACTGCATTTCTCTCGCTGGTGTATTATGTAAACATATGTGCTTCATTTATTTTTTTGTCTGGCTGTGCACAGTGTTGATTGTTATTATTTATTTAAAATTGTCTGCTTGCTGAAGCACTCATGATGATTCTTTTCTAGATTGTCGAGATTGAACGGAAGTTTAAAGAGAAGGATCTGTATGTTTCAGAGCTGCAGAAAACGGCTCAGGTTATTTTCTATGCCTTTTTATATCTTACGCTACTGACTGCCCAGTTTCAATGGAGCTTCCACTTGCCTTAGTTTGGTGGCAAGAAAGCAGAGGCAAGACTTACAGAGTTCTCAGTGAAATCAAATTTTAGCTGCCCAGCTACAATATTTTGTCACTGTCGGCTTTCCTTCAAAGACATTATGAAGTGAATCTATTTACAATAATTTCTGAAAATGAATCATGCAATTGATATATAGTGTTCTGAACCTTTGACCCACAGCATGAGTTTGGGTTGCGCAGGCATGTACTTGGGGTAGAAACTAGTGCTGGATCATGCTTTTTAGAGTCTCTTCACTTGAGTGGCTTAGTTTGGTGGCATCTTTGTTTAACTAGAATTTACTTCTTATATTTAGAACTAAATTTCAGGGCAATTACTTCTTTTAGACTTTTTCTGCTAGTATATAGGAAGGATTTCAAATGAACTTTATCTGCATGAATGAAGTAGACCATTGTGCATATAGTTTCTTAGGTCAATCAAATTTCCAATTACTTATAGTTTTTGTTTTCCTTTTACATTGTAGGTTAACACGAAAGTGACTTTTTTATACTATATTTTGTTCTTCATCTTCTGCCATAGATTTAGCTACAACAACTGCAGGTAGTCTTAAGTGCTGGCATACCCTTTATCTGCCACGTGAAGCTTGGACCTGCATTCGCTGTAGTTTAAAATCTTGTGGGGATTATCCTAATTGTTGGTGTATTATAATATCTGGTCACTTTCTGTTTATGCAATTTCAGAAATTGGAGAATGCTCTGGCTGCTTCGAAGAAAATTGCTTCTCAGAGGAAAACACACTTGACCAAGGTTGTATAATTTTCCTTATAGCTCGGGTTTTAGGCAATGTTGCAAAAATTTGAAGTTGATACCTATCATTTCTTAACGCTCATGGTAATTGGCTTATTTTGACAATTGGTAGCTGGAGATTAATAATATTGTATTTATTTATCTTTATCTGCCAGTTACAAAGATCCTACATGCAAGTAAGAGACTGCTCTGAAAGACTCAAGAGTTATGAAGAAGAACTACAGGTATTGTATTCTTTTTTTGCACTTCTTTTTAGCGTTACAACCTATCATTTCAAAACCAAATGTAGTTGGCGAGACCACAGCCTGCTAGGTTCAGTGACAAGGCTACTGTGATTCTTGCAGATGGGTCAAACCTCGAATGGAGGATGTGCCATGCTATTCTACAATCGGTACTTTAATTTGGTGATACTCTGAGACTGACCCATTCGTAATCTATAGGTGCTTGTCGATACCGTGATGCTTGAGAATGATGAAGATATGGCATTTGCCTAAGGTCACCATTGGACTTGATGATCGATCTGATTACCATCTGTATGCGCATATTTTCGATTTCCTAGAGTGCAACAGCCACACAACTGCACCTAATTCAAAACAATGTGAGTACCTAAACTGAACATATAGCCTATGTCTGTACAATCTCACTGCAAAGAAACTGGCATTGCGAATGTTCTGTCGTGACCTAGTCGATTGCAAATTATTTTTTTTTGCAAAAACCATATTGTCAAGCTTCTGCTGGTTACATTGTCCAGCAAATGGTCATCATTAGAGTTTTTAATTCTTTGTTTAACACAGCAGAGAGCCCTAAACTCCAACAAGTACTGTTATTTCTTGCTGTTTGAATGGGCATTCTTAATATATACATCTTTTATAATGTTGATGTTGCTTAACCAGAAAGAGGACGGAGGCTTAGTCAACCATGTTTATGATTTTTTTATGACAGGGTTTTTCAAATGTGATATCTACTATAATAGATATGAGAAATTTTAACTAAGTTTATATATTGTTTTTCCCCGTGATAAGAACTAGGAAATATTTTATAAAAATATACATTTAGTGTCATGAATAACAATTTTTTTTAACATTATATATTAAATTTATGTTATTTTAAAGTACATGGTATTTTTTGTTAAAATTGGTTCAGGTCAGGTATATATATATATATATATATATATATATATATCAGATATTACAACAACATACAAACATTGCTTTTAAAAAATAACATTTTTTTTAAAAATTTCATTAAACCCTTTTATGATCCAAAAAAAAATCTTTTTTGATCTAATCGAGGGCCGGCGTGTTGATTTGTTTTGTATCAAAGAAATACAAATAATGAGTCAAACTATTTCTTAATTCCATTTAAATAAGATTAATTGTCAATGGTTTAGTCTTAAATTAATCTGAGCTAACCTAAGTTTCAATCAATTTAGACTCACAATTAAAGTATCATAATTATAGCAGCATCTAGCATGACCTGTACTTAATTACACAAATTAAGCTCTACTCTCAACATTAATGTTGTGTACATTAATTAAGTCAGCCAATTATCAAAGACATTCTTTTCTAAATTTATAAGGTTAATATATCATCCATTATCACATTGGTTTTTTGTGATGACCGCGGTTAATTAGATTAAGTTAGGGATTTGAACTCAACTAGGCATGCTACGGAGTGATGGAGTGGAATCAACTTCATACCAACTCGAACATTATTTATATTATTTTTTCAATTAAGTGAATTTGATAATTATTTGATTTATATTGTTTTAAAAATATTAATTTAACTAAAAATATTTTAGAATATTTTTTTAAAAATATTCTACTACTTTTTATTAATTGACTCAGGGAGTTAATTATAAAATTTACTGGTATGGAGTCATATGTAAAATTTGACTCATGAAATTTTAGAGTGGTGTCGGCTCAAGGAGTCTTAGAGTGCAAAAAAAAAATTGAAAACTATGCACATTACTAAAATGATAATTTACCGTTCACATTAATTTTGACAAAAACAAGGTAACAATTCAAATGAAAATGATAAAATGAATCTCATAGTTTTAAATCTTAATTCTACTCAAAAGGCTCTTTCAATCGACTCATTCAAATTATATCTTCGTGAGTCAAACTCTAGTAGGTGATTATACGAAAGTAGTCTCTAATTGACTCAAGATAACTTCCAAGTCCAAAATTGAAAGCTATCAAATTGTAACTAATTTTCTTTTAATTTAGTTATTTAAAGTAATATCAATTGTATATTCATCAATTCTAAATCTTAATTAAAGAGAGAAATGTATATAATGTACACACAATATATATGCTGCATTGGGGGAAAAAATATAAATTAATGACTCCAAAGGCTCATACTAGTGTAGCTAAGTTAACTTCGTTTCCTAATTTATGGAGTCCTAACCTCAAGTTTTTGAACTATAATAAAATCATAAAGAGTAAACATCAATTTAAGCTCAATTAAAGAACAAAAATGAATGTAATTGCTTTGATTGGTTTTCAATGGTTCTAACTAGGTTTAAATAATTGATGCCCCCTATCTTATTCATTTTAAATTAAAAATGACTTAAAAAGAATTATACCATCATAAATAAGACATGTTGCACAAATTCGTACTAACAATTAGAAAATTTTTTATGACATGAAAAATGTTTGTGACTTTTTTAATATAAAAAATGCCAGCTAATTAATATGTCGTCCCATAATTAAGACTAAATCAAATATAGTGGAAAAACCTTCACTAATATCTATTAGTCCAAAAATTAGACTCTTAACCCTAAACACGACACGGGGGTTGGTGGAAAGATAATAAGGCACTACAGACGTAATAAACAAAATTAAATTAATGGTACATATAGGGGTGATTATTCTATCGGAGTGCATTACCCGACAGAAACAAATTGCCATTTAGGTATTTGGCGGCCAAATTTTGCAACCAAAACTAAACTAGAATATTTTAGTTCAAAAACCAAATAGCATTATAAATTAGTTAAAGATAGTTTTATTTAATTAATTAATCCAAATTATACGCTTACCCCTATGTACAATATAGGACAATATATATATAATCAATTTTAATATTTTTTCTAATTATCATGTAATTAGTTTTTTCTCATATTAAGCTAATTATTGTGATTCTTAAAGGGTACTAATTAAGATTTGATCCTCGATATGATACGAACAAAAGCTCAAATCATTATTTTGTTTTTGTTTGTATATTAGAGAAACAATTAAAGAACAATAAGATTAGCATGATTATTTTGTTAATTCGATACAACTTTTGTAGACAATAAAACAAAAATTATTTTATGTTTATTTATTTATATATGTGTGATGAAAAGTTGCAAAGAGATGCACTATAGAATGTTTAGTTTGCAGGACATCTAGTAATGTAGTATATATTATTTAGGAATTTTATCTATTTTATTATTTTAATAATTTATATGTAATTTTCGTAATTTATTTGTAGGGCATTTTGGAAATATTTTTATGAAGATTTTATTAGTAGATGCCTATAAATAAGAGCCAATTTATATTGCACAGAGGAATTTTTTACCATGAATTAAATTGATTTCGTTGTGTGACTCTTTTTGTCTATTTTAAAAAATTCTTTAGTTTTGATTTTTATTTTTATGCATAGTTTGTAATTAGATTATCCACTCTTCCTTTTTTATGCCAATTTATCAAATAAGCTCTCACAAAATAGAAATAAAAATATATTTTTTATATTCTTGTGCACTAAATAAAATAGTAGAATTAATTTTGAGTCAACTTACTTCAAGTCAATTCTGATTCAAAATAGGTCGAGTCAAATCTAATTTATAAGTTTATTAACTATGCTTATATACCCCCAAATGGACCCAAAACTGTATGAAGTTATTAACAGTTAATTTTCTATGACTGCCCAAATAATTAATATATATGAAAGTTATAATTAACCTGACATGGTTGAATTTCTTGTGCCATGACTTGGACTAGTAAGTGCATTAACATGCAATCAAAGGGCAGAATCATTAATTCATAATCAATCTATTCATATTATTGAATGAGAATTAAAAATCATGCTATGATAAAAAGTATAGAATTTAAGTAATTTAAATATATTAAAAATATAAATATAAATTAAATTAGTATAATTTACCCTCATTTAATTATAATCTATTTTTAAATTATAATCTATCTTTAAATATTATACTATTATAATATATTATCATTATTCAACAATCATTTATTTATAAAATTAACGTCCTTGTCTTTATTAATTTATCTAATTATTTCAAAAAAAACTCCACTTTTGCCTATAATAAATATGTAGTATATTCAAGTAACCTGGCTGAATGAAAATCAACCATTACAACTTCAACCTTAAGTCACCGAGTTAAAAATAAGTATGATAATTATTTTTATTTTTTTGAAAGGTAAAATATATATATGAGGGGGGGGCTGTACTGCAGCACAGCCATCTTGGCTGTGCTGCAGTGTTCCAGCCGTTGGATTTTATCCAACGGCTGGACATTCCCCCCTCACCCTTCCAAAAAAAAAAAATTGTTTTTGCCGCGCCGCTCCGCCCCGCCGCCGCCGCGCCGCTCCGACCAGTGCTGTCACCGCCTCGCCACCGTCGTCAAGTCCGGCGTCCTCCACGTCCCCTCCCGCCGCGCCCTCCACGTCCCGGCCGCACCCCCCCCCCATGCCGCGCCACTTTTCCTGCCCGCCTTGGGTCACCCGGGAAGGAATCAAGAAGGGAGGGGCGTCGTTGGCCGGTGGCATCGTTGGTCGGCAGTGGGCGGCCGGCGATCGGCTGGCTCGGTGGAAAAATAGGGTCGCCGGCGAAACAGGGGAGGGAAGAGGAAAAGGCAGGGGTAGTTTCGTAATAAAAATTTGACTCGGTCCCGACTCGAGTCAATATTACGAAATATATCCTAAAAAATATAAAATAAAATAAAATACCATAAAATATAATAATCCATTATAATTCAATTATTTTATTTTATGATATTTTTCTGTATTTTTTATATTTTTTGGGATTTATTTCGTAATATTGACACAAGTTAGGACCGAGTCAAGTTTTTATTACCAAACTACCCCTCTCAAAAAATATGAAAAAATAGAATTAAAAACCATAAAATAAAATAATCTATTAGAATTAGATTATTTTATTTTAGGGTATTTTCCTATACTTTTTTTAAAATTTTTAGGATTTATTTCGTAATATTAACTCGAGTCGGGACCGAGTCAAGTTTTTATTTTAAAATATGAACAAAATAGGGTAACATACTATAAAATAAAATAATCCATTATAATTCGATTATTTTATTTTATGATATTTTCCTGTATTTTTTTTATATTTTCGGCATTTATTTTGTAATATTGACTCGAGTCGGGACCGAGTCAAATTTTTATTATAAAAAATTAACCCGCTGTAGATTCAAGCCATTGTTATAAAATAAATTAAATATATATATATATAATAATTTTATAATAAAAGTGTGACTCGCTCTCGAGGTCGCCAGCGGGCGACCGGTAGCTGTACTGCAGTCAATATTACGATCTAAATTTATAAAATTTATAAAATAATTTTACGATCTAAATTTATAAAATAATTTCGTAATAAAAACTTGACTCGCTTGCGACCTGAGTCAATATTACGAAATAAATTTAAATATATATATATAAAATAAGTTCGTAAAAGAAACTTGACTCGCTCACGGTCAATATTTTACGACTTGCTCTCGAAGTCGCTAGCGAGCGGCCGGCGGCGAGGTCACTAGCGATTGTGTGGCACGGCAAAGGGTGGAAAAACAGAGTCGCCGGCAAAATAAAGGAGGGAGGAGGAAATTGGCAGGGGTAATTTCGTAATAAAAATTTGACTCGCTCTCGACTCTAGTTAATATTGCGAAATATATCCCGAAAAATATAAAAAATATAATAAAATACCATAAAATAAAATAATTGAGTTCTAATTGATTATTTTATCTTATGGTATTTTTATCTATTTTTTCATTTTTTTCTAGATTTATTTCGTGATATTGACACAAGTTGGGAAGGAAATGGGCAGGGGTAGTTTTGTAATAAAAACTTGACTCGGTCCAGACTAGAGTCAATATTACGAAATAATTCCCTAAAAATGTAAAAAATTCAGGAAAATTCCAAAAAATAAAATAATCAAATTATAATGGATTATTTTATTTTATGGTATTTTACCCTATTTTTTCATATTTTTCAAGAGGAGTAGTTTTAAAATAAAAGCCTGACTCAACTCGATCAATATTACGAAATATATCTCAAAAAATATGAAAAAATAGATTAAAATACCATAAAATAAAATAATCTATTAGAACTTGATTATTTTATTTTATCGTATTTTACTATATTTTTTTGTATTTTTCGGGATATATTTTATAATATTAACTCAAGTCGGGAGCGAGTCAAGTTTTAATTACGAAATTGCCATTGAGCTCCCCGACCTCCCCTGTTTCTCCTCTGTTTTTGCCGCTCCACCCACGACCGCCGGTGACCTCGCCGCCGCCGTCGCCTCCGCAAAGCACCACCTTTTGTATTGCTCGTTGCCCAACCTCTGCACCTCCTTCGGATCGCCGCTCACTACCGACCTCCTTGCCATCGCCCTCCTCGCCATCACCACCACCCCCGCAACCTGAATGTCCCCGCCCCCGGCGATGCCACGCCCCAGGCTGCAGCCGTCAACGACTGCTTCCGGATCCGCCCCGATGAAAAAGGCGTGCGACGTCGCTGAAGAGGTGGAGCGGGAGTGGGCATGGCCGGGGCGGCGGCGGCGATCGGAGTTGGTGGAGCGGGAGTGGGCCGGCGGTGGTGAGGATATGTTAGGAGGGATTTTATTTCCAGCCGTTGGATAGAATCCAACAGCTGGAAAAAAGTGAAGCACAACCATCTTGGCTGTGCTCCATCACAGGA
>JAURVB010002983.1:0-24051 GCA_033002965.1 Piper betle | reverse complement strand
TGTTGATTAGCATCCTACGGAACCACGTCACCAAGTACACTGCTTCCTCGGCCATGGTTTCCTCAATGGCCTTTCTTCCAGTTATAAGCTCCATCAATATCACTCCAAAGCAAAGACATCAACCTTGTTGTCACACGCCCCGTCGCTGTAGATTGCATAAGACAAAGAGAACAGGTATCAATTCGTTGGATAGAAAACATTTGAATGTACACATCATGGACTGCAAACAAAATAACTGATGAAATTGCCAAGAGTAATATATCATTCCTTTCAGAAAAGACAAATATCAAAGTACACACGCATGCTTAAAACTACAATTAAAGAGTGGATAAACATTTTTGAGACGACTTTGGCATATAGGAATTTTAAATCCGTAGAAGTTCTAGAAATGAGAAATCTTTATGGTTTTGATAAAGCCATCATCTTCATGCAGTAAGGGCTTATACCCGCATAGTTCTACAATAAGAACCAAATTTTCCTATCAGAATTGTCCACGGCAATGTACCATTTGCCCAAAACTGCATTTAGAAACCACAAATGAAGAGCATCGCAATATGCTACTTCCATACGTACTACCAGCCTTTAGCAGAGAGTTAATAACGTAATGTACTTGATATTTGGTTTACGTGTTAAGTCCACTCACCAATTTGTCATCATAAGAAAGCATTACCGCCAATGCTGGCTATTTTTTCACTCTCAGATACCCTTTTATACAATTGTTTGACCTCTATAAAATTTTTTAACATTATTCAGCTTTTTATGAGGATGAACTAGCAAACAAAAACTAAGAAAGAACAAAGTAAACAATGCAAGTAATATTAATGCGACATCCTAATTGTGATGAGCAATTCGAAATGGCTCAGACATATCGACTCACATCATGTCACACACGAAAACGCATCAAACATATTTTAACTTTCATAGAATAAGTAGACACATAGAGTTACCTGCGTATTCTGGTGCAAGATATCCAAAGGTTCCAGCCAACCTGTTGCTAATGAGATTTTCCATCCTTGCCATCAGGGAGCAAGGCGAACCAGGCCAAAATCTGAAACCTTAGCTCCTCAGGTCATCACCAAGTAGGATGTTCGATGGCTTAAGATCACGATGAATGCAGCTCTGGTGTGCCAGACTATGGCACCAGTACTCCACCATGCCACATCAAGTGCACATGCTCAACCCTCTTCTTCCATTCCAAGGGCTTCAAATTTTCTTCTCACCCCAGTTAAAAAGGCAGCGACTCAAAGTCCCCTGTGGCATGTATTCGTAGACCAAGAGCCTCTCACTCCCATCCAAACAATACCCAAGGAGAGCCACCAAGTGCTCTGTGCATCTCACTTTTTGCTCAGAACCGCAACCTCAGACTTGAACTCATCGAATCCCTTGTTGGTAACCACACTAGCCTCCATCCTCTTTACTGCAATCTTCGTTCCATCATGCAATTCACCCTTGTAAACAGTCCCAAAGCCCTCCCTTCCCCAAGATATTGTCATCACTGAAATTATTGGTGACACTTCTGAGCATCTGTATGGAGATGACCATGTTGGGCGTCTCCAAGACATGTAACTCACTTGGGCCACTGCTAGCATGGCTCATAGTTTCGTTCATGGGGGCAGCAGAGCTTGCAACAGTGATCTTCACCATTTCCCGATCAGAACCAGAGTGCCTAGGATGAATGACAGTGGCATGAGGACTTTGCACTCTACCAAACTTGCTCTTCCTCCTCTTGCGGTAATAGAAGACCAAGTAAGCTCCGACTATCAACACAACCACCCCAACCACAGAGCCAACAATGGCCGGCACCGGCAAAGACGACTTGCTCCCACCAGACCCACCACTGCTCCCATTCCCAGAAGAATTGCTCGTCGGACTCGTACTATTCGGAGCTTCACCTGGCGGCGAATCCTGCCCAATGCCCAAATTCCCATCCGTCTGCAAGACCACATTTTTGAACTCGGGAATCTTACCAGTGAGCTTGTTGTTCCGCACATCCAACTCCTTCAAGCTCGGCAGCGTCGCCAGCTCCGGCGGAATCGGACCGACGAATCCATTGTTGGCAATAATCAGCTTTTGCAGAGAAGCTTGAACTGGGAGAAATCCGGTGAGATAGTACCGGACAAGTTCATCCCCGTGAAGTTGATCACAGATATGTTACCTTCATTGCACGCGATCCCCAACCAGCTACTGCAAGGATCGTTCCCTACCCAGCTATCTGCAAGCTTCGCCGGGTAACCCAACGGCCTAAGAACAGAGAGCAGAGCCTTCACCCGAGCATCGCAGTCGCCTGGCGCCGGCAAGCAGAACCGATTGTCCGTCGGCGTCACGTCGGCGTCCGTCTCCACCGATTTGGGGAACGCCGGCATGGGACCTTGTAAAGGTTGTTCGATCAACACCTTGTTCAAAGACGACAACTTTAGCAAGGACTCCGGAACAGGGCCGGTGAGCTTGTTGTCCCGGACCTGCAACTCCCTCAAGTAGGTGAGGTTGGCGAAGTCGGGCAAGGGGCCGGTGAAGTCGTTGACATGCAACCAGACCTGCACCAGGTTGGCCATCTCCCCGAGCACGGCGAGGGAGCCCGACAGCGGCCGTCGCCGACCTGGTTGTTGAGCCAGAGCGACTTGTATGCTGGAGCCGGCGAAGGACGCCGGGATCCCGCCGTAGAGGCTGTTGTAGGCGAGCGCGAGGTGGTTCAAGCTCGGGAACCCGTCGCCGAAGAAGGCTGGGATGGTGCCGTTCACGTTGGCCGAGTTGGCCGAAAAGTTGACGAGCGCCGCCGCGTCCCTTAAGTCGTCGGGAATCGGCCACGGCGCGAGCAAGGCGTTGTCGTCGAGCGCCACCGCCTGCAGCGCCGTAGCCCCGGCGAACGCACCCGGCGGCACCGCCGTGAAGCTGTTGTTGCTCAGCAAGAGCACCTGCAGCGCCGACATGCCGGCGAAGCTCGGGAGCGGCCCGCCGAGGCCACAGCCTTGTAGCTCGAGCCGGGCTAGCGAGGTGAGGTTGCTGATCTCGGGCGCGACGGTGCCCCCGGCGAGGACGCGGCCGCGGAGTTGGATGGTGGTGACGCGGCCGGCGGAGCAGATGACCCCGTCCCAGCCGGAGCAGGGTCGTCGCCGGTCCAGCGGACGGAGCCGGCGGCGTTGAGTGACTTGGAGAGGGCGGCCATGGCGGCTGCGTCGGAGGGGTCGGTGTCGGCGGCGGCGAGGTGGTGGAGGATGAGAGGGAGCAGGAGGAGGAAGAGGCGGCGCCGGCGAGGCATGGCGGCTGTGGATGGCCGGCGTAGGGAGTGGGGGTGGGGGGAGAGAGAGGTCGCTGTGGGAGGGAGGTAAAGAAGGAGGGAGTGATAGCACATGGGTGGGGCCCGCAGTACAGCTAATGAGGATTCGGTGGGTCTCGGTCTGGTCTGTACGACACTGAGCTTGGAATTTATGACCTTCGAGTTTAGGTTATTTTCGAATCGTTGCAGTACCGATAATAATATAGTATATAAAATTACCACTATATTTATAAAAAAGATATACCATCAATATTATTTTTATGTTTAAATATGTTTTTTTTATCATTTTTTTGTTATTAATTAATTAAATACAAAATTCATTTTTCAATAATACTTTCAATTTAATATATTATAATGAGAGGAGTATCATTGTCTTGAAATTTTAATCAACTTATAAATCTGGGAAGAAAATATATTTTATTTATCTTCGATTAAACAAACAATATAAGAAAATTTGTTAGTTTTGTAATGTTAAATGTAAATACTTTACGTGTTATGTTTTTTGTTGTACAATAGTTGGTATGTTTAAGATTGACGCCCAATTGAAGAATGGACAGTCGGCTGATATAGTTTAAGATTTTGTGTTTGGCGTGTTTACCTTTTGTTTGCCCACTGTGCTGTTGATAGCTGTCGAGTTTGCGGCAATCAGGCCGGACATTGCACGGCTGGTTAATTAGAAATTAAAAATTAGAAATTAGAAATTAGGAATAGAAATAGGTCGCCCTCTCACTGATAATTATTTTTTAATTTAATAAAATAAATCTTTTTAATATTAATTAATTAATATTGATATATTTACAAATTCTGTCGACTCATTTAAATATAAAAATTATATTATATTTTTTTATTTTATAAAATTTTGCCAATTCTTTCAACGGTCGATTTTAGTAAATTTTAAAAAAATTGATATGATATATTTCAAATATTTATCTCAATTTTTACATAAAATATATTTTGTCTAATGATATTAATTACAATTAGGGTGAAAATATTTTAAATATTAATGACAAATTGTATTTAAAATGGTTATGCTTGTAAATATAATATTTTAAGGTTTTTTATGTATATTGTGTTTTAGTTATTAGTACAATGGATATATATATATATACATATAATTTATGTCATATATATTATTAACTATTTTATTATACTTTAGGTATTATTCTTGGTAGGGTAGATATTAGATGGTTGAATGAGTGTTACTTACTATTTAATTATAATTTATATATTATTAACCATTAATTGGTATTTTTCCGTATAAAACTTTTCTTATCTTGCTTTCACTTTGGAAGTGACTTGGAAACTACTTTCCATCAATGGTCAATTGAAAAATTTTATAGCCACACCATTTTTTTCCATCCAAATTGTGCCGGTTTTTATTGGTTCACGCGGAGCCTGTATAGATTCTATTAACGAAAAGAAATTTTAACTTAGTTTGAAGTGAGTTAGAAAGTACTTTTGGTCAATGGTCCATGGAAATTTTTATAGTCACACCATTTTTTTCATCCAAATTGTGTCCCACTTTAATTGGTTTATATGGAGTCTATATAAATTTTACTAACAAAAAGAAATTTTAACTTTGTTTGATACGAGATAATATAAACCCACTTGCAACGAAAAAAGCTACTGACATACACATTGAAAACTTGATATAAAAATAAATAAATAAATAAAAGAAAAAAACACACTTGTATAAGAAACTCACTTCTATCTCTTTTCTTCATCGTCATTACCTCACTTAAGTGTTTATTTAAAAATCTACTTAACAAAGTACACTAAAAACCACCATTTTTATCTTTTCCCCACCTTCACCCTATATAAAAAACCTATCTTTTCATAATTTTTTAATTAAAAAACCCACCTTCCCATTATTACCCCATTTAGTTCTTATTCAAAAACTCATTTATGAAATACAATAAAAAACTACATTTCCTACCTTCACCTCTCTTCAAAAGCCTAGTTCCCTTCTATTCATTCATCCAAAAAGCCAACTTCTTCATCATCATATCATAAAGTTTGTCTTCAAAAGCCCATTCAATAAGCACATAAAGAAATTTCCACCTTTCACTTTCACCTCATCTCAAAAAATTATCTTGTAACACCCTAATTCGATTGAGATCGGACCAAATCACGATGGTAGACTTGACGAACTATTCAATAAACTTAATAAAATCCAACTAACAAGAGGAAGTAGATATCAACCCACAAAAATGCTTAAGATAGAGAATCAGGGAAGAACATCATATGTAAGCGTGCATGCATTCTATAAACTAAAGGGAAGGCTTTTACACTAGGCTTCCAACATAACATCCTGAATATAAAGGAAAGGTACACCTTTATTGTAATTAAGAGTGGTGACTTTAAAAAAATATAATAAGCACTCCGAGTGTGTAGAAGAGGTGAACCCCTGTTACAACTAAGAGTGGTGTTATTGTAAAACCCGGCTTCGGATTAGGGTTTTACTCGTTTGTATGTTTACCCACTTGTATGTTTACCCGGTTTAGCATATTATGGTGGTTGAGTATGCCTGACATGCAAATGATAGCTTGAGATAGGCTACAACAAAATATGAGTTATCATTGTATACACAAGGTATATAAATAATTTTTATGGGTTAGCCAGGGTTATATGCGTAGATTTAGGATGTTGCAGCATTTAGTGTCCATTTGGAATTTTCAAGGTATCTCATTTGCATGCATAATAATGATTTCAGATCATCGGATTGTATCCCTATAGGCCCAGCTTAATTGAGTCATAGATTTTCATCAGATTGAGTTGAGGGTTTGAGGCTCATTTAATCTTCTTGCCTCGATTCCCACCTATAAAGTCACTTTTAGGACTCGAGTTAGCTTCAATTTTGTACGGTCTCAATCCGAGCTTTTCGTCCATATGTATATTGTATATATTGATAGGTGGGCTCCACTAGGCCATGAATTGTCAGACATTCAGATCATGCCACATGGTGAGATTTGAGTCATCCACATTAGCCCCAGCTCCCACCCAGTTATCTTTCAAACATTTTTCTTGCTTTTCAAAGTTTTACACCCTAGCGCCCCCACCACATTGGCTCGCCGCCCACGAGTGTCTGGCTTGCCCTTGGCTACCGGACCAGCTCCACCAGGACTGCCTCACGACCGGCTATCTATCCATATCGCTCACCAGCATTGGCGCCACAGGTGATGGAGTTTTTGCAGCTGATTTTTGCCACCGTCGCCACCCTTTTAGGCCATTTTCTGGCCATGAGTACCGCCTATCTGTCGGATTGTTTACCCACATCTACCGGCCCACTTGCTTGCCCAAATCCCGTTCACCCATTCGTGTTCGCCTACTTGCCCAAGCCCGTGTCCATGTCCAGTAGTCCAAACCTGTAAAACCCATGACTTGAATCAAAGTTTTACATTAGTGAATCAGTCGTTTCTACTGTCAGTTCAAGTCGAGTCAGTTTCATGAACCACGTGCTGAGTCGAGGCCAGCCGTGAGTTCTGAGTGATAAAGGTCAAGTGTACTGAGTATATGATGATAACGTCGGGAAGACAATAAAAAATGAGTTAACATAGTATATAAAAGTATGTAGTATATTTTTTATGTATTTTATTGTAGAATTATTTTTAGGTCGAATCACACAATAAGACGTGTTATAGGGCAACTTGGGTGGGCTATTAGTTATAGAACATGTCATTGTGTTGATATGGTGTGTAATATATTTTATAGGATTTTCCCTTATTTTTTGGGATTTCTTTTCTAGAATTTACTACGAGTTAGTTATTATTTTTTACTCGAGTTGGAGTTGAGTCAACATTTATTTATGATATCGCCACCAAACTATTTCTTCCCTGTGACACTTATCTTCTTCCCCAAACCCTCAACGCCACCCCTCTGCTAGTCGCTAATTCTGCCCCTAATCGACGCTGCCGAGCCTTGTCGTACAGTTACCGTGTCGCTCTGAGCGCCCCTGGCTGCCATCCAGCCTCCACGACGTGAGGGAGCCACACTCCCATCATCGATCCCGCTGCCGGAAACCATCGCCGCAACCATTTAATCACCGCCTCAACGTCTCCCACCCTCCCACTACCTTCTTTGATCAGAGTGGAGCCCATCGTCGCCCACATCAGCCGGATCTCCACACCCCACCACCAACAGCCTTGTTTTGCCCTTTTCTGGCAAGCCGCGACAACAGTTGTCAAAAACCGCTAAAAATTTGCTGGAAAATTGTGGGAAACAGTTGGAAACTGCCAAAAAATAGCCAGAAACCACTGAAAAATCGGATTCGTGGGAATTCACTAGATCTATCACCAAACTCACCGAGTCGTACCCAACTGAACTTCAGATGCCGCCGAGTGCCAAATTCAAGCTCTGAGATGTGCGATAAAACCCTAATCAATGGCCGATTGCTGAACAACATGATAGGATTGATGATATTGACGTGTTAGAAATTTTTATTGTAAATAAAAATAAAATATGAATTGCTGTGGTTAAAGTGTGTAAAATGAATGCTAAGGAACTAATTAGGTAAACTAAGTAATTATCGTAATCTAATGCAACATAGCATAGGAAAACTTATGTGTGATTGATGTATGATGTGGTGTGTGTATGCTTAGGATGTTTGATGCATCATTCAGTTAGCGGGTGTTAGCTTTTAGTTTGATGTGTAGGTACCGAGTAGGAGCTCGTTGCCTAGGCGCATGGACACGATCGGAGCTTCTACGAGGTCTGTTTAGGATTCGATCCCAATTTATTATCTCATTCTATCGTGATTTATTTTAACAGGTAAGTGGACATGTCAAAGTGGTGGATTTATTGTATTCCATTCCACACGGGCCATTTAGCCGATTGTATTTTTGAATTAATAACCCTCGAGGATGAGATCTCTCGAGTTTGTTTTCGAAACTTAGATCCAATTCACGATGCCTTCGGGCCTATTATATTGAAATCCCTACCTAGGCCTATGTATATGTAGTTTCGCGTTTTAGTGAAACGTGTGACGAGGGAAACTGACGGCCACGTCTTGAGATAGGGCATGTGTTTGTTAAAGCGGGCTCTAGAACTGGTGAGCGTCCAATCCATTCTCGAGGGATCTTGATAACACCACCTTTGAGTTCCTCAAATGGGGAGAAGTGTGGAGGTTTATGGGACAAATTCGATGTCCGAAGTTCATTGACAAACTTTAAAATAATCTACGTATAGAAACTTTAAATTCGATGTCCGAAGTTGGTTAGACAAATTTTGTCCGACGAAATTTTGGACAGGACGCGGACAATAATTCGTCTGATTATTTTAAAGTTTCTATGCGTAGATTATTTTTTGTTTGACTTTAAAAATTTAGAGCATGTTAACTAAATTGTAAGTGGTTTTATATGATTATTAATGTGAATGTATAGTTCTAAATTCCTAAATATAAGAGTGACTTTTATCCTTTTTATATGTATGTCATTTTTGGATATTTAAGATATTAAATATCAATTTTATGTATAAACTTAATTAATTTTACTGTATATTTATATTTTAAAATTTTCATAAAATATAATATTAGTCTTACAAATGTTGAAGATATTATATTATTGATATAAAATATTAGACACTTAGTTAGTCGTTAGGTTGGACAAAAAAATGTCCATGTTTGGTTTGTTTTAATTTGATCGATTCAGTCGGTTAAATTCGGTTGGACATGCTTTGGATATCGGACGGACAGACAAATTCGAGACGTCCACGCCCACCCCT
The DNA here is from genome assembly GCA_033002965.1 of Piper betle. Classification (NCBI taxonomy): domain Eukaryota; kingdom Viridiplantae; phylum Streptophyta; class Magnoliopsida; order Piperales; family Piperaceae; genus Piper; species Piper betle. Next base: position 15,059 of record JAURVB010002983.1, on the reverse strand, counting down.
ATGTACGACAGCGTTGGAACCCAAGCATCTCATCCATGTTTTGCATGTTGCATCACCATCTTAAGACGTTGAAGGTAGATCCGGGTCAACTTAACCAAATCAAGTAAATTAGAAAATAGGGTGTTACTGATGTGGTATCAGAGCTAACTCTTGGTTGATTAAGATCGTAGAGGCATTACAGGTTACATGTGTGCAAAAGTAGCTCCGAGCTGTACCAACAGGAATTTTTCTGTCTTAATGTTTTTGGTTTGCCGATTTTCTTACCAAATATTAGTGTGCCAGATTTGAGTAAGGAGTACCAGCAAGATGGTGAATCAGACTCGTAGGCCGCAGATCAGGGCCCCATCCCCTCCATTGCCCAGACAGGAGAGTCGCAACCATGGTCATAGTGACGCAGCTTCTAGTCAACCAAGGACCATAGTGCCACCAGAAGAGGCTAGCGTGCCAGTTTTAGTTAGCCGATGTAGTGAGAGCCATCATCGAGATAGTCGGTGTGATAGTCACCCTAGCAGAAGCAGTCGATAGGAGAGGGATGTAGCGATTTCCAGGTTAGCTGAAGTTCAAATACAGATGCAGCAAAACCAAGAGGAATTCAGGAGGGAGCTCAGGCAGATAGCTCTTTCAGTGGCCAGAGCTGAGAAAAGACGAGCAGTAGATGAAGAGGCACGAGGAGAGCCAGTAGTTCCCATGGACCGTTGTCACCTTCTCCATCGCTGCAACAGAGGGCTACTCCAACAACGGCTCCTCTATTTGTCCCATTTCTGGCTAGAATGAGATCGGATGTCAGTGGACCCACCGTAGCAGGTAGCAGGCAGATTGCATGTGGAAGTGGAGCTGTAGGATGTGACAGTGTACCAACAGGTACAAGACCACATATTCCATAGTATGAGCTAAGTGAAGGGTCAAATAGATCAGTATATGTAAGGAATCTAGGGTTGTGGCAGTATAAAAGGTTCGTGAATAATGGTAGACGACCTTTCTTTGGGAAGTTGGATGCGGAAGAGGCATTCTTGTGGATATCATCGGTCATAGGAGTGTTTGGTAGTATGGGATGCCCGATGGAGCACATAGTACGCATCATTAGAGGGGCATTCCAAGACGAAACTAGAGTATGGTGGGATTCAGTGTAGAATTCCAAATTTGCCCACCGTCAACCCCATGACATCACTTGGGAGGAATTCAAAGTAAATTTGATGGAAAATACTTTTCGCCAGATGTCAGGAAGAGGAAAGAGCAGGAATTCCAGACATTGAAGCAAAGACCCATGACAGTGGTGCAATACGAGACCAGGTTTAGAGCTCTGGAGAGATTCACACCAGATTTGGTTCTCGCCGAAGGGAGAAGAATAGAACATTTTTATGAAGGCCTCTATCATGAGATTAGGATGGCCTATTTGGATAGAAAGTTTGCTACTTTTGGTGACGTTGTGAGAGCTGTAGGCAAGGCAGAGCGAGTTATATCTGCTAGACCTCGCAGGGATTTTGACTAGAAGCAGCAACATCCAAGGTCGTATTAGGCAGAGTAGGGAGCACAAGAGAGATGTCAAATAGACGCACCAGTTACCATGACGGCTATCCATGGCCAAGTTCATGACAATAGAGCACCCTTCTGTCAGAATTGCCAACGTCATCATGGAGGTGAATGCAGATTAGGCATGAAAGTTTACTACAATGGCGGTTAGCCAGGACATCAAGCTGCAGATTGTAGATTAGGCACTAGGGTATGTTATAGTTGCGGTCAACTAGGGCATAAAGTCGCAACTTGTCCAACTAGCTAGACCCAGCAGTTGACGCTCCGAGCGTCTCCACAGAGACTTGCACTCCCAACTCCCCATCAACAACCACATTAGTGAGGCCAACAGGGCCAAGGTCAAGGCCAGAGAGGCGAAGACTAATAGCCAACGAGACAACAGTAGAGGGGACAGAACCAGAGAGTGTACATGGCTACAGGGCAAGCTAGACAGCATAAGGGTAGGCAACATGCACCACTAGCTCAGTATCAAGTTGTACCACCAGCGACATCTCCTATCCCAACACAACAGTAGCCAGTGAGGATGTATGCAACCACTGTGGCAAAGGCACTCGAGGATACGACGTTCGTGACCGAAAGATTTGAACAACAGACAGAGAAGATAGGCAGAGATGTTAGCATATTACGAGATTGACATAACGTACCACGAGGGCAAAGGGAATGTAGTAGCATATGCGTTGAGTAGCAAGCCAAGACTCTCATACTCTCCAGGACTGGCAGCAGTGTCAGTGACTTAGTATACTACCGGCCATAAATAGTTGGTTGGAATAATGGTGAGATTAGTCATTCAGCCGAGTATACTTGAGCAGATCAGGATTGCACAGGAAGTAGACCCACAGTTAAAGCAATGGTTGGAACAGGGAACACATCAGGAATTGGCCAAGGATACAGATAAGTTAGTCAGAGTAAGAGGTCGACTCTTTGTGCCAAATGTTCTAGAGTGTCCTCGACTTTGAAATATAATTCTTCATGAAGCTCACACGTCAAGATGCTCAGTGCATCCAGGTGGACTGAAGATGTACCACGATGTCCGATGAACATATTGGTGGCCAGGAATGAAGAGAGAGGTATACGACACATTTGCTAGATGTTTGGTGTGCCAGCAAGTGAAAGTTGAGTACGTACGCCTAGGTGAAATGCTACAACCATTGGAAACCCCATAGTGGAAGTGGGAGAGCATAGCGTATGACATTGTAGTCAATTTGCCTAGGACCCGCCTACAAAAGGGCACAGTATGGGTCATAGTAGATCGACTCATAAAGACCGCACACTTCATACCAATCAGGATGGATTACCCACAGACCACTTTGGCCACGTTATACAAAGACCAAGATAGTCAGGCTACATGGAGTGCCACAGAAGATCATGTTAGACAGGGATCCAAGGTTCACATCTCAATTTTGGAAAGCTTTTGAGGCAACAATGAGAACTAAATCAAGATTCAACACAACCTTTTACCCTCATACAGATGAGCTGACTGAGAGAACACAACAGATCCAAGAGGATTTGCTTCGAGCATGCATCTTGGATTTCAGGCAACTATGAGAACTAAATCAAGATTCAGCACAACCTTTTACCCTTATACAGATGGGCTGACTGAGAGAACACAACAGATCCTAGAGGATTTGCTTCGAGCATGCATCTTGGATTTCGGAAGAAGTTGGGAAGAACACCTACCTCTAGTGGAGTTCTCCTACAACAACAGCTATCAGGCCATGATAGGAATGTCACCATTTGAGGCACTATACGACATACCATATTGATCCCCACTGTGTTGGATATAGGGCAGTGGGCCAGTAGTTGTTGGGCTAGAGATGATCTAGCAGACATAGGAAGTGGTAATGTGGATCAAGAAGAGAATGAGGTCAGCTCAAGACAGACATAGAGGTTATGCTAATCAGCATAGATGTGAGGTTCATTTCGTGTTAGGAGATCACGTTCTCCTGAAGGTTTCTTCGACTAAGGGATATATTGGACCATTTGATGTGATCGAGCACATTGGACCAGTGGCTTACAGGCTAGCATAGCCGCCCCACCTATCAGCTGTGCACAATGTCTTCCATGCGTCGATGCTGAAGAAATACCATGCATACAACTTTCATGTTGTCAGTTTTAGTGAAATAGAGCTGCAACCAGACCTGATATATCCGAAAAATGCAGTTCAGATCGTGGATCGCAGAGTTCAGATTCTCCGAAGGAAAGAAGTTCCCCTAGTACGAGTGCAGTGGACTCAAGGAGAAGTTGAATAATCTACATGGGAACGTGAAGATGAGATGAGGAAGCGATACCCAGAAATATTCAAACAACCAGCTTCACAACCAAGTACCTTACCAGAGATTATTTTTCAGATTATGGATGAGTTTGATACTTCCTTGGTTAAAATTTCAAGGATGAAATTTTTCTGAGGGAAGGTTGTAAAACCCATGACTCGAGTCAGAGTTTTACATCAGCGAACCAGTCGGTTCAAGTTGAGTCAGTTTCATAAATCGCGTGCTGAGTCAAGGCCAGCTGTGAGTTCTAAGCGATGAGGGTCAAGTGTACCGAGTATATAATGATAACATCGGAAAGATAGTGAGAAATGAGTTATCATAGTATATGAAAATATGCAATATATTTTTTGATGTATTTGATTGTATAATTATTTTTAGGTCGAATCACACAATAAGACGCGTTATAGGGCAATTTGGGTGGGCTATTAGTTATAGAATATGTCATTGTGGTGTTATGGTGTGTAATATATTTTATGGGATTTTCTCTATTTTTCTGGATTTTTTTCTAGAATTTATTACGAGTTAGTTATTATTTTTGACTCGAGTCGGAGTCGAGTCAACATTTATTTACGATATCGCCATCGAACTATTTCTTCCCCCTGACACTTATCTTCTTCCCCCAAAGCCCTCGACGCTGCCCCCTCTACTCATCGCTGACGCCACCAAGCCCCGTAGTGCTGTTGTCATGCCGCCCCGAGTGCCCCGACCGCCACTCAGCCTCCATGATGTGAGGAAGCCGCGCCCTAGCACCGCGCTCCCGTCACTAGCGACCGTCGCCATCGCCATCCAGTCGCCACCTCGACATCTTTGACCCTCCCATGACCTTCTCTGATCGGAGTGGAGCCCAACACCGCCCACATCGACCGGATCTCCACACCCCACCGCTAATGGCCTTATTTTGCCCTTTTCGGTGAGCCGCCATCTCCATCAACCATGTCGACGTCGTACATGCAGCGGGCTTGTCGAGCCGGTGCCAATGGTACCCTATACCACCACCATCCTGCCAGTAGCCACCGCCGGCAACAAATGTTGGAAAATCGCCGAAAAGTTGTTGGAAAATCGTGGGAAACTGTCAAAAATCGCTGAAAAACTGCCAGAAACCACCGAAAAATCGATTTCACTAGAATTTACTGAATCTTCTGCCGAACTTACCCGGTCAAACCTGACTGAACTTCAAATGCCACCGAGTGCCGAATTTGAGCTCTAAGACGAGCGGTGAAACCTTAGCCGTCGCCGATTGCCAACGACACGAGGTATAATTACCTCTGATTTAATTATTTAAAATTGATGATTGTTAGCATAACATGATAGGATTGATGAATTGACATGTTAGATATTTTTACTATAAATAAAAATAAAATATGAATTGCTTGGTTGAAGTGTGTAAAATGAATGCCAAAAAACTAATTAGGTAAACTAAATAATTATCGTAATCTAATACAACGTAGCGTAAGAAAACTTATGTATGATTGATGTATGATATGAGTGTGTGTATGCTATAGGATGTTTGACGCATCATTCAGTGAGCGAGTATTAGCTTTTAGTTTGATGTGTAGGTACTGAATAGGAGCTCGTCGCCTAGGCGCATGGACAAGATCAGAGCTTCTATGAGGTCCGTTTAGGACTCGATCCTTATTTATTTTCTCATTCTATCATGATTTATTTTAATAGGTAAGTGAACATGACAAGTGGTGGATTTATTGTGTCCCACTCCACACGGGTTATTTAGCCCATCGTATTTCTAGATTAATAACCTTTGAGGATGAGATCCTTCAAGTTTATTTTCGAAACTCAGATCTATCTCACGATGCCTTCGAGCCTATTATATTGAAATCCCTACCCAGGCCTATGCATATGTTGTTTTCACGTTTTAGTGAGACGTGTGATGAGGGAAATCGATGGCCACATCTTGAGATAGGGTGTGTGTTTGTGAAAGCGGGCTTTGGAACTGGTGAGCGTCTACTCCATTCCCAAGGGATCCTGATAACTCCACCTTTGAGTTCCTCAAACCCGGAGAAGTGTGGAGGTTTACGGGTACTTCTATGCAATGTATGTCTAGACTTGTGGTTTCAAAGGGTACTGAAGGCGTATGCCTGAGAGTACTCGGCCTCTGTACTTAGGGCTAGGAGTAATACGAAGGATGTAGAGGGCTGAGAGGAAAGAGAATGATTTTCCTGCACAAATGGATAGTTTATATGGCCAAGGAAGGAGAATGATATGGAAAGGGAATGCTGCCGCCTGAGGTCGACGACTCCCATCATTGCCCTTATGAGAGTTCTTGAGGAAGTGTATGAGGTTTTTATTCAACAGGAGGGTTAGCTCTCCTGTGTCTGTTTGTTATTAGTTATTTCTTGGACCGGTAACACTCGTTACTGACGTCTTTTTATTATAGATGTAGTTGAAAAATCTCGAGGAATGAGAGCTGTCGAGACTGCGGAGGAGCAGCATTAAAATTGCGCACACATGTACCTGCCGAGTGTATGTAATGATGATGATGTGTATTGAACTATGTAGATGAAATTGATATGCTATTTTGTGAATTTATTATATATATTCAGCATGTGAATGAAAATGGAAAGTGGAAAATGGATTGGGTAAGCTATAGAATGAGGATAACTAGAATGTGAAGAACATACTCAGTTTGGATTGTATTTTCGATTTATTGTTACAAATATATATACTAATTGTTGTTGACAGGGTGGCTCCTATTGCACTTTTAGGGGTAACTATCGATTTTGTTTTAAAATTTTAATCATTTTCATTAAACTTTTTGTTTGTTTGGTTTATTTGTGTACCTGTTTGCATATCATAACATGCATATAGGACAACATTAGAACCAATTATCTCATCCATATTTTGCATGTTGTATTGCCATATTGAGACGTCGAGGGTAGATCCGGGTCGACTTAACCGAATCAAGTAGATTAGCAAACAGTTTAGTCGCTGGTGACATTTTTGGGTCGGTTCATGGGTGAACCGAAACGGGGTGTTGCAAAATCAACCAAACCAACCCAGTCAACCCAACCCACCAATTTATCTGACCCAAATCGAGTTAATCCGGCCGACCCAGTTCGGTTCTGTGAGTTAATCCGTTTCAGCTCATTTTCGACTGTTTTCGGTAATTCGAGAACCCTTATATTAGTTTTGATACATATTCACATTATTATGTATATTTTGATGTTATGATTTTATTTATTTATTTATTCATTATTGTTTATTCTTTTTTATTTAGATGTTTGTTGTATATGATGAGCGCTTATGTGATGATTTATTATTAATATTGATATGTTTACTTATTAATATTAATCTTATTCATGTTTATTAAATTTCATATATTTAATTAATTATTTATTTATTTATTCATTGCATGTATGTTATTATTTATTTGTATTTAATTGTGTATTTTGAATTGGATAACTATGAGGAGTATGATATTATTATTATTCATGATTAATTAAAGTTAACTATTTATTTATTTATTATTTATTGAATGATTATCCATTTATTTATTTAATCGTGTGTGTGTGTATATATATATATATATATATATATATATATACCAACACGAGTATATATGATATTTACTCATATTTAGCTGTGTATTTATATAGTATATGTTATTATTATTTTATGATTAGAGTATAGAATATTTTTGTGTATTTATTATTTATCTATTTATTCACGAGTGTATGCATTTATTTATTTATTATTTGTTATTAGTTATTTTCTTTATTATGTCTCGATTTGCATGTTGTATTTTTAGTTGTAGGTTTATTTAGCAATCTTTTTTATTAGGATATATTAATGATGTAAGCACACACCACAAGTTTGTATTATATAGAGATTTTAATATTTTACTGAGTAGTGGGCTTTGATGTAGGTTTCGGAGTCGGAGTTCGAGCTCGCCGTAGAGGAGATGTCACGCTTGAAGCTTGGACCACAGGTTTGTTAGGACTCTTCTCATTTTTTTTATCATTATACTACATTACTGATTTGATTTTTAGATCGCCAGATGTGTTAAGTAGTTGTTTTATCGGACCCCACTTAACACGGGTCATTTAGACGTATTTTACTTCCGTGATTAATTACCCTTGAGGACGAGATCCATCAAGTCTTATTTTGAAAACAAGATCCACCGCAAGGTACCTTATGACCTATTATATAAATCCCTTCCCACACCTATATATGATTTTTTCATATTTTTTGGTGAAATGTGAGATAGGGGAAAATCGACTACCACGTTTTGAGATAGGGCACATTCTAGTCAAAGCGGGCTTTGGATTTGGTGAGCCTCCGTTCCATTCCTGAGGGATCTGGACAACTCCACTTTGAGTTCCTCAAACTCGAAGAAATGTGGAGGTTTATAGGTATTGCAATGCAGCGCATGTCTAGACTTGTGGTTTAAAAGGGTATTGAAGGCGCATGCCTTGAGAGTACTCGGCCTCTATACTCAGGGTCAGGAGTAATATGGGGATGTAGAGTCTAAAAGAAAAGAAAGTGATGTTCCAGCACAACAGATAGTTTTTAAAGTTGTTGAAGTATGAGATGAGATAGAAAGGGGACGCTATCGCACGACATCGACGGCTCCTATTTAACACCCTTATGAGAGATTCAGTGAAGGAGTATATAAATATTTTTGCTTAACAGGAGGGTCAGCTCTCCTGTACTAGTTTGACTATTAGTTATTTCTAGACCATTAACACTCGTTATTGACATTTTTCATATTATATATGTAGGTTTCATGATTCTGAGTTGGCTGTGGTGGGAGGACAGATAAATGTTACACACACTTGAGCTCGGCGCAGTTATTTTCTTTTACATTTTTACCTTTATTTGATTTGTTTTTTATGTGTATTTAACGATGTATTCTATTCTCTTGATGCCAAGTAGGTTACTTCTATCTATATTATTGATTGAGTCTTATAGACTAGCTGCTTTAGACACGACTCGACTCGATCAAGACATTTCTCATCTAGTTCTTAGGTGAACCAAAATCGAGGTGTCACATTTATTCATCCATGTATGATCTATATTCTTACTATTTAGATTTTACGTTACTGTTACATAGCTTGTTACTTCACCATGCCATGAAATTGAAACATTACAACGGTCATGGCTACCTGTTTCATATACCTTCAACATAAGGAAGTAAACAATACAGGGCATCATTAGTTGCTATAGGTTCATACCCTAGCATTTGGCCTTCACGTGTACTCTCCAAGGGATAAGAAACGTTAGCTCCTGTCCACATTTCTCTTATACACTCAAGCAGCTGCAACTACAAAGTTTAGCCTACCTTATTAAGCTCCTCGTCATGTTTTTGGAATTTGAGGCTTATATAAACAACCTATAGAAACTTGTTTATTTTATGCCCAAAAATTTATTCAACAACCTGCAAAATAGAGCCAATGTAATAAACAAAAGAACACACATACACACACACACACATAAAATCACCAATACATAAGACTCATACATAGGTTAGGGTCAAGCCTACGTAAGAGTCCATTACTCGAGATTCAATTACATGAGTCCAAGGAGTATGAATTACATAACATGATCGTAAAACATAGAATAAACATTAAATACATAAGAAGCATCCAATCCCAGCCTTCCCCCTCGAGCCCTCTAATCCATCCGCCTATGCCAACCAACCCAAGTGCACGTATATATAAAAACACATGTTGGCAATCTAAAGATCATTGAGTTTGTAGTTAACATAGGGAATATATCAAGCTGGTAGATGAATGTCGTAACATTCACGAGACTTGTCTAAAACTTCAAGAATTTTCACACAGGGCTATAATCATAATCATAAAAGAAGTAAGTTATTGCTGCTCAAACATAACAATCACACACACATAAAAGAAGCCCATACTTCATCCTTCTTATACCACCTCCATGGTACTCTATGGCAAGGAAAGAAAATTTGGTTAGTGCCACAATTATCAGAAATATGTTGCGTTACATTTTATCCCCATAACCATATTGCTCAAGGTCAAGGGAGTATCATCATGGCCGGCATATCTCCATACATCACGTTGCATTTCTCATCAAAAAATCCACTTAAAACATACTTTTATATATATATATATATATATATATATATATATAAGGCTTAGGGAGGGATTCATAATATAGATTTTTAGATCTTATAACTTAAAGAAAACACATCAAGGGATTTCAACCTTAAAGTTTTATTAATCCCATGAAAAATTGACTAAATGACTTGACTTTAGTGGGATCCGATAAAATACCACTAATACCATCCTCTCTTGAAAAATCGACCAGAGGGTCAAACACATAATCAAGTATAAGGATAACTACAGACCCGATGATAGTGCTCCTCAACTTATAACGGTGAGCTCTCTCCACATATCCTAATCATGAAATGAACTAGATTCAAACTCTAGTTATGCAAGCACACAAGGCAAAGTCTCACTCCCATGCACATACACTCACATACATATCATACATATCATATATAGCAAACATAACATACATAGCCTATATAAACTACTCAAGTTTTCTTAGTTTCACCCTTAGTAAGGTTAAATCTTTTACTTACGTTAAAGGGGGTGAAATACATAAATAGTGTTTGTTTGCAATTAACCCAACCTATGCCATTTACTTTTTTACTAAGTGATCTAATTTAGCTTAATGACTTACCCACTAAAAGGGTTTAGAATGAGTTGAAACTTACCAGGCTTACTCTTAATAGGCTTAGGTAACATCCCAATTTTTATAGAGGTTTGGAACCATGTGCTTACTCATTTCCTAGGCTCATAAACATAATGGGGTCATTCTTGGAAACTAGGGTTTTAGGCTACACACTTTACTTAGTTCAAGGGCTTATGGCATTCTAAAAATACTAGGAAAATTACAATAGATTACTAACATTATGAGCAAGGGTTCCGTAAAATATTGGACTCAGAAAAGGTTTAGAGAAAGCTAGGGAAAGTCTGGAACACAAGCTTATGTTACTAGGATTTCTGGGTAGAACCTACCATTTAAAATAAGAAATTTTGTTCACAGCTTTATTAGTGTCCAAAAGACCTGAAACTTCACTAAGGCATAGGGGAAACACAAAATATATGGTGAGTAAAATTCTGTAGGTAAAATTCTCTAGAATTTTACAAACTCTACCATATTTTCCCATACTAAAATTTGAAGCTTCAGAACCTAAGTTTTCACCTTATAATTATGTACACTCCTAAACACTGATTTTATTACACAACCAAATGAACTCTAATGAGTCCAAATTTTCTAGTGTTGTAGTAGAAATTTATTAAAATAATAATTAATTTTTCAAGATTTTAGGAGACTTATTGAAGGTTCGTTTTAGTGCCATAATATTAACCTTTGTCACTATCCCAGATGAAATAATGAGCATAGTCTTTTATTTTCAATTTTGTTCATACCCTTAATGACGTTTTATTAGTCTAATATTTGAGTGGAGTAAAGCTAGTCACAGATTTAAACATGAACAAAAGGTCTCAACCAAATAACAACAGCACATAGCTATAAAAATCACATGGTGAACATCATAGATTTGGACATGCATAAGACTGCAATGTGATGCACTTTTTACCATCCATTTAAGCATGTAAAAAGTAAAGAACATGTGCTTGCAGCATATGGACGTGTAGCTACATGAGTCAGAAGTCATAAGAAATCAGGCTGATATTTGTATGACATGAAATAAGTGAGTTATGTTCAAGATTCTACAGGTACACATGAAAATAACATCCTACAGTGGAAAAATTGTTATAATTTTATTACAATTTTAAAAATATTCGAACCAAAGCCAAATTGCTTAGAATACATAGCCCTATATTTGCAAAATCTAAGAAAAGTACAAAAGCACATGCATGCAAATTAAAGCAGACATGGAAGACATACATGAAAAAGGAGGAAGCTTTAACTCTAAGAAGATTAGGAGGAGGTTCTTAGGGTTTCACACCCCAAAATCTTCAACTTCTAAAGCTTTGGAGGCTTGAAAAGATCTTAGAATGGGTCTAGAATCTAAGAAGAAGGAGGATGAAGGGAGGTAAGAGGGAAGTGGAGGAAGGGTTGAAGAAGATGGAAAGTGAGAATTTATAGAATCTAGAAAATTGGCAAGCTAGTACTCACAACTGTCATGCGGACAAACCAACTTTGTAGTGGCGCCAGCCAAGTGCAAGGGCACTGGCTACTAGCGCAAACGCTCTGGTTGGAGAAGCTAAAAACCCACTTCCCCCCATAAGAACGAGCAACTCAAAACCCAAAATTTAGTGTTAATGGACGCAAGGGTGCTGGTCCAGTGTGTATGCATCCGTGTTTGAACCGCAAATTTCAAACTTTGGTTGGGCACAAGGACGGTGGCCTAGGGCCTTGGTGTTTTTGTCACAATTTAGGATTTTCCCACTAAATCACGATGCAACACACCTTGCACACACACCAATGATCATAAAATGATTCTAGATTTGTAGGGACTCTGTTCTAGGGCCTATGTACCATACATAACATCCCTTAAAAAAAGGGATGAGAGACAGCCACATGCTCGACCAAACATAGCTAGCATCATGGCGACACATGTCGTGGCACAACCATACGATTAATAAAACCAAATACAAAGCACTTAGCTCAATTTATGAGTGAACTGCAACTAAAACCATTGGGCCAACGACCAGGGTTTTACATATACTCTCACCCATCAAAACCACTTTACCACCTTCACCACCACTTAAGTTTGTATTCAGAAACTTACTTAAGTAATAAAGTAAGAAATTTCCTCCCCTACCTTTATGGTTAAGCTAACAAAGTAATTGATTGGAAGTATGTTTTTCATGTCCTGCCAACCAGATTTGACAATGTGAGACAAACAAGGTATTTAGGTTAATAAAGTATGCGACTACGAGGGCGTTTTCTTGTTTTGCTAGTCGGGGTTTCACAATGTGGGGGCTAACTAGGCATTTGGATTAATGAAGTACACGAGTGTAAGTATATTTTTCGTATTCCTCTTTTGAAAACTCGACTAAACTAGACCACAAAATTAGACATAGAGTCAAGTATAGGGATAACTACAAACCCTAGTGAGTAGTGCTCCTCAACTTATAATGGCAAGCTTTCCTGCATATCCTAATCATGAAATGAACTAGATTTAAACTCTAGTTATGCAAGTATAGGGATAACTACAAAACCAGTGAGAGTACTCGGCCTTCGTGTTCGAGGCCAGGAAAAATATGGAGGATCAGAAAGGGTTTAGGATATATTGGTAGTCCTAAAGGATTAGAAAAATGAGAATACGAGAGAGGTATCAAAACAGTCAATTTTATGATGCTATCCGGACTATAGCTCAATGGCTCCTCAACCCTTATGAGAGTTTTGGTAAAGTATATGCATGTTTTCTTTTAAAGAGAGTTAGCTCTCATTGACAGTTTGATATTAGTTATTTTCTAGACCAGTGACAACCATTACTGACAATTTTCTATTTTATATATAGGTGAGCATCAGACACAATAGGAAATGCCAAACTTGATGAAGAGCAGTGACATCCTTGCACACACACATGCCTGATGATAGGACGCTTTATTCCGATGCTGGCGAATGTGTAAACTTTTTGAGGAAATATTTTGATGATGTTTAATGCATGGTTAACTTGTTTTGTGAATGAATTTCGTAAACTTGGAGATAGTAAACTTCCGGCCATGTGAATGTGAATAATAGATGGGTCAAGACCCAGTCAAGGATTATGATATAGAAATATTATGATGTTAACAGAATGTGATGTTGTGATATATCTTGTTATTTATCATATATATATATTGTGATATAATGATGGACAGGGTGGTTCCCTTATTGTACTTTTAGGGAAACTCTGTCCATTTATTTACAAGATTTTTATAATATTTAATCAACTAAAGTGTGAATTTTCGTTATCATATCATCCACATAGTGGCTTGCTAGATGGTGCATTTCATACATTCATTGTGACATTCTTTTCATCTTATGATGCTTAGAATAAATCTCTTCCACTTAAGTTTGGGTCGACCAAATTAATCAAATTTGAGAATCAGTTTGGTCTCCTGTAACATTTCTAGTTCAGTTTAATAGCAAATTGGATTTAGGGTCTTACAATGAATTTATAGAATCTAGAAAATTGGTCGGCCCACTGACAAATTAGCTTTGCTACCCATCTGACAAGGTCCACGTATAAAGGCGCCAACCAAGCGCAAGAGCACTGGCAGATGGCACAAACGCGCTCTGGGGGCACAAAGGCATTGGTTCCAGAAGCTAAAAACCCATTTTCCCCATAAGAACGAGCAACCCGAAACCCAAAATTTAGTGTTAATGGAGGCAAGGGTTCTGGTCCAGTGTCTATGCATCTGAGTTTGAACCGCGAATTTCAAACTTTCACTTGGCGTAAGGACGGTGGCCTAGGGCCTTGGCGTCCAATTTGTTTTTGCCACAATTTAGGATTTTTCCACTAAATCACGATGCAACACACCATGTACACACACCAATGGTCATAAAATGATTCTAGACTCGTAGGGACGCAGTCCTAAGGCCTATCTACCATACATAACATCCCTTAAAAAAAGGGATGGGTGACATCCACATGCTTGACCAAACATAGTTAGCACTGTGGCCACACATGCCTTGACATACATATTACATACCATAGATTCATACCAAACATACAATTAATAAAACCAAACATAAAGCACTCAACTCGATTTACGAGTAAACCACAACTAAAACCATTGGGCCAATGACCAAGGTTTTACATATCTTCTCACCTATAAAAATCACTTTACCACCTTCACCACCACTTAAGTTTATATTCACAAACTTACTTAAGTAATAAAGTAAGAAATTTCCTCCCCTAACTTTATGGTTAAGTTAACAAAGTAATTAATTGCAAGTATGTTTTTTATGTTCTGCCAACTAAATTTCATAATGTGAGACAAACAAGGTACTTAGGTTAATGAAATATGCGACTACAAGTGTGTTTTCTTGTTTTGCCAGCCGGGTTTCATAATGTGAGGCTAACCATGTATTTAGATTAATGAAGTATGTGAGTGTAAGTATATTTTTCATATTTCACCAACTAGATTTCACAGCATGAGGCAAACCTGGTACATGAGTTAATGAAGTAGTGATTTGAACTGTATTTTTTATGTTCCACCATCTAATTTTATAATACAAAGTCAATTTAGTTAGCATAATGGTGGGCTTCAAGTGTGTTTTTCGTATTATGTCAACTAGATTTCACAT
>JAURVB010002982.1:0-40546 GCA_033002965.1 Piper betle | reverse complement strand
CCATCGCCGTCGGCCCCTGTTTTAGCTTTTTCCGGCGTGCCGCCACCTCCATTGGCCGCGTCGACCTCGTAGATGAGTCGGGCTCGCCGAGCCGGTTCCGAGGGTACCCAACACGACCCCTTTCCGACCAGTAGACGCCGCCGGCGATTGTCGCTGGAAAACCACCGGAAGTTGCCAGAGAAAACCGCCAGCAGCTGCCGGAAAACCGCCAGAAAATCGGAATTTCTGGAATTCGCCGGAATTCACCGGATCTTCCGTGGGGCTCACTCAGTTGTGCCCGATGGAGCTTCGGACGCCGATGAGCGCCGAATTTGAGCTCCGAGACGCGCGAGCGGAACTCTAGCCGTCGCCGATTGCCGACGACGTGAGGTATAATTACCTCCGATTGATTTATTTAAAATTGATGATAATTGTTAGCATAGCATGCTAGAGGTTGATTAAATATTATGATGAATGTTAAGATTATGAATGAAGTAAACATGTGTATGATGTGATTAATGACTAATTAGGGATGAAATGATAAGTTACATGATGAGATTAAGTGTGAATGAAGGTTCAGTGATGTAATGAAGTATATCAGGTCAGAGCATGATAAAGCATTACAATGAACATTTCATCCAATTGAACATGGAATTACAAATTTGCTTGAGTCCTACATACTTAGGAGTTAGTTTTCTTTGGAAGGATTCTAACACTACATTCCTCTGTCATAGCCACAACTTCATTGTCATCTACTCTCCTTTTCTTTGTTAGAATATCCTTAAGTATTTTAAATTACTAGGCATCTATTCAAGTGCTTCAGAAAAAGGTATGTTAATTTGTAATTTCTTAAATATATCAAGAAATTTTTTGAAATGTGCCTCGTTACTTTATTTCCTCTATCAGAGAAGGAAATGGTACCCTTTTTTTGACCTCTTTTGTATGTACCTTATCTTTCTCTTTCCCTTTGCTTCCGAGTAAGCTAACCAATGTATTGGGTTCATATTCGTTGTTTGGCTTTTCATCTTTTTCCTTATCTTCATTGGGCTGAACTGGTTCTTGTAAAGTAATACCACTCCAATGACCTAGCACAGCTTTGCAAATGCTCTTAACCATCTTTTCTTGGTTGTTCTGGTTAGCTGAGTACACCCTTAGGCTGCTCACTTAGTTTCTTGTTTAATTGTAATACAACTTGTTGCATTAACTATTGTTGTTGTTGCTGATTTTGCATGAATTGTTGCATAGAATTGAACATTTCGATCAAATCACGATTTTGTGGCTAAAAAGAAACTGAAGGGGGTTGAGAATGCTGTGATGGTGGTGGTGGATTATTGAGGACAACAACTGATTGTGGAGAATTATTCCATGAAAAGTTAAGGTTATTGCGCCAACCCCATTAGGTATTGGAATAGGGATTGTTCTTATTAAAAACTGCCTAGTAGTTAAACTTGATCTGCTGCACATTGACTTGTAAAATTTCCTTGTCCTTGTCCACATTCATACCTTGGCTTAGTCCATTCCAAATGGTATATCATACCCTTTTAGCCCATACATGATAAAGTTCCACACATAGGATTTTTATTGTATATCTAAGGATATGTTAGTTACTCCCAACTTGGTGACTTTAATTCTCCAGTTATAGAAATGACTATATAGGACTTGGATAATGAAGATGTTTGGAGTCCTAGGCTCTTAACTAATCGAAATGAAATGAATGAATGTGTACTCCTCAAATCAAATAAAACATCCACAATGACTCCTTAGATTAGAATTGTACCTCGAATGGTGTGATCATCCACCTTAGCATCCTCAACTTCAACTGCATAGAACTTCACCTTTCCCTTGTCTGCCAGCTGTGCAGGTATAAGAAGCAAATAGGAGCTAGTGCCTTACCCTTCTCGGGCTGCTCCTGGTGCTACTTCTGAGGCTGACGACACTCATTTTTGCAAGCATCCCATCCTCCTGTAGTTGCAGCACCTATGGAGCATCCCTGCATTTCCTCGAATGCATTTTGTTACAATTAGGGCACCGTCTCAATTGGGTTTCCTCACACTTCCTTTTAAGGTTCCCTTCCATGTTACCCTGGTTTGTTTGTCGCTAGTGTCTTGCTGGACTGTTTTGGTTAGTGACAGGGTTTCATTCTTGTGCTGTGAAGTAACCTTCCCCTGCTTTTGGGCACGGTCATACTCAAACACCAACTCTTGAGTAGTGACTTAGTCGATCACCTCCTTGACGTCGTAGCAATCTTACTCCTCAATTCCTCCTTTAGTCCCCAAAAGAATTTTATCAGCTTTGGCCTTTTTGTTTGCCAGACCCCCAAGTACGAAATGCTCCAATTGCAAAAACTTCTTAACTATACTCCCATACTGAGTCCTCCCACTAGACTAGGTTGGCAAACTCTAGCGCTTTTTTTGGACAACGAGTGACCCTTATATGGCTGCTAGGATCTGGGCCAATACATTTTTCATGTTCAAATCTGATTGAATATATCTACTTGACTATCTACGCATGCCTACCATCTTAAACGTCTAATTTTTTTTGTTATGGTTCATTAATATGTTTTTTGGTTAAGGCTTAGGTTTATTAGCGAAAAATTTGTAGGTTAACAACACAAACATTAAGAAAAGATAAATACCAGACTTTTCAACAAGGTACTTGAGTCATAAATTGTGACCTAGTGAGAAACGAGCTCTAATACCATCAAGTAACGACCTGCGTTAGCTAGTCGGGGGTTACTCAAAAATGTCCAAAAACATAAAAACAAAAATGCATGTTCATGCATCATAACATGGTAAAATATGCAAACAATTATACATGAGATATAATTGAACGAAGTAACTTAGAATAATTAACCATAAAAGTTAAACATCTTTAGAAATTATTAACTATAAAAATAATTATGTTATATAAGATGATTCCATGCAAACGATGCCACAAAATAAACCAACTTCGCAAAACAGAGTCCCACAGCCTATAAACTATTTTTCATAGTCACAATTATAACTCAAAATAATATAAATAGGAAGCCGAAACTTATTTATCAATTCTTCCAACTACGGTCGGTAAGGGAACCACCAACCACATCATCAATCGTCAATCTCAAGCTGCTCACTTACGGTCACAAAACTGCGTTAGTGATAAAACCACTAATTTATATAATTACAAGAAACAAGTCGATATATTCCACATCATTATTTATCAAGTCTTTTAGTGATTATGAGCATATACCGAACTCCAATTATGCCAGGAGGGGTGATCGCTTCATCTAGCTTCAATCTCATGTATGCACACACACGTTATGTAGTCCACATCATGTATGCTTTACCGATATGGGTATCACAAGTGTATAATGAGTTATCTTACACCATTGAGCCCTTATATCCCTTTTGACATACGGGTAGGTATTCATCTTTTAAATAATTTTAAAGGCACGGCCCCATGTCGGACTTAATTAATTCTTTGATCCTGGTTACATTCGACGAATGATGGTCAAATCTAGGCCCAGGCTGACCAAGGCTCCCAAAAAGGAATATTCAACATTATAATTAATTATACAAACTTGGAAGTGTGTGTTAGACTATTTTTAATAACATGCAAGTATACACGGTCAAGACAAGTAGTATAATGATAAATTAGATTATCGTTCCCACAGAGAGATGAATTGTCTTAAATTAATTAAAGAAAATAAAATTAAGAACAAAACAGAAATAATTAACTTAACGGAATCTAAATACTAACTTAAATAAAGAGCGAAGTTAAAATTATAAAACTCGTTCTAGAGTCGAATTTCCCTTAATATGAATTTAATCTTCATTATATCTTACTCTTATCTTTTATTCCCTCGGATTGTCGATCTAGGATAATTATATGACATGGTGGCTCCCGCTCCTTCATGCTTCTATTATTTTGCCTCAATTTCTACCTCCCGGTGATAATTGATTAATCAACAAAATAACGCATTAAGAATTGCCTTACAACCGCATACGGTGTTGTGTATCTTCCGACCACAACGACAAACAAGTCAAAAGACTCGTCGTATGATGAATTATCAATGACTAATCTAATTAATTTCTCCCGAAATCTAATTAAACCTCATGATCTAAAAATAGGTGATCAATCTATTCTTAGCATTAAGAATATGATAATTCAAACATTCCGATTGAATAAAAGAGTAAAAGCTTGAAATAAATTCAATTAAATCATGTTAAGTTCCATTCTTCTCTAGAACGAAATAATAGACTACTCCATAATAAAAATAAAAAATAATATAAAGAAGAAACTAACTTTTATTACGAAAAAGAAAGAAATTACAAAAACTAAAACTACTACTTCTACTACAATCTGAAGCCAAGAGATGAGATATGATCAACAACAAATGACCACCCCTTTATATAGAAGTAGAGATACAAGAATTCGAAGAGGGTGTTCACAAATCGACGTAATCTAATTAATTATAATGTCCCTTCAAGTTTCCAACTGTTCGACTCCATTGAACACCATGAATTGTAGCCATTGGGTGGCGCCAAGTGTCATGACCAATCAAATCCAAAGCTTAATTTATTCATCTTTTTCTGCATTAAAACATCAAAATTAAGCATATCTAATAAAATATTAATTAACTAGAATATAATGAAAAATATCACTAAATTAATAATGTTTATACCCGAGAAGTATAAAATCATATTAAAAACATGGGTAAATATTATATATTTTAAACACTTAACACAATGAAGCACCAACAACTAAGATACACACTCCTAATCTAAATGAGATAATAAAATTATGATAAGTATAATTTTATATGAGCAAAAATACATGCAAGGAAATGACATAACTATATCATGATTAAAAATCGACAAAATAAAGCATACAACATTCAACAATATTAAACTTTAAATTTCTAAAATTTACAATAAGTCCAGTGAGATAATTACTCATTCACATAATATAATTACCATAACCCAAGTCGAAACTAGTAGGTTCAACCGTTTTTTTATTCGAGTCAGTTTCAGACCTGAGGCCGACCAAGTGTTACGAGTGATGTGTACCTAAGTATATGGTGATAACGTTAATAAGGCAATAACAGAATAAGTTATCAGAGTATATGAGAATATGCCTAGTTTTTGTTATTTTTAGTGAACCATAGAATTAAAATTAGGTCATTTATCATGTTAGGATGCGTTATTATTATTTTTGGGTAGGTTAGTTGGCTTAGAGCATGTCATTCGAGTTAAAACTCAATTATTTTATTTTATGGTAATTTATTATAATTTATTATAATTAATTTTTTGACTTGTCGGGAGCATCTAAAGTTTTAATTAGAAAACTTACTGGCCCCCCAACGCGTTGCACTTTACCTGTGTCTATCTTCTCCCCAATGACGAACACCACATGTAAAACCCACGATTCGAGTTAGGGTTTTATATTCAGAACCGGTTGGTTCGACCGTTATTTTCGAATCGAGTCAGTTTCAGAACACGTGTACTGAGCCGACGCCGGTCTCGTGTATGAGCCATGAGGGTCATGTGTACCCAAGTATATGATGATAACGTCATGAACACAACAGAAAAGAATGAGTTATCAGAATATATGAGAGTATGCAGTTCATTTTTTTATTATGATATATAATGGATCGTAGAATTAGTTTTAGGTCGTTTATCGCGTTAGGACGCGTTACGGGCATTTTGGGTGGGTTGATAGTTCTAGAGCATATCATTACGATGTTTGGTATTTGTTTGATTTTACGGGATTTTTCCCGATTTTTATGAATTTTTTTAGGATTTAATACGACTTAGTTATTATACTTGACTCGAGTCGGAGACGAGTCAAGTAATATTTACGAGTTTGCCACCACACACACCCTCGACCTTTCCTTTCTTCTTCCCCAAACCCTCGCCCGCGCCGCCCTTGTTCGCGCGCCACCGCCGCCACGGCCGACACCGCCTGGCCGCCGATCGACGCCGCCCAGCCCGGCCACGGCGTCGCCCTGCCGCCCCGACCAGGTCCGGCCCCCATCGGACCGCCGCGACGCGAGGAAGCCATGCCGCGCCCGCGTTGCGCTTCCGTCGCCGATCCCGCCGCCGGCGACCAGCGCCGCCGCGATCGGTCGGTCGCCTTAGCACCCTCAGCCTTCCAGCGACCTTCCCCGACTGGAACGGAGGCCGTCGCCACCGTGGCCGGCCGGATCTAGCGACCCATCGCCGCCGGCTCTGTTTTGCCATTTTCCGGCGAGCCGCCGCCTCCATTGGCCACGCTGAGGTCATAGATGAGTCGGGCTCGCCGAGCCGGTTCCGAGGGTACCCAACATGACCACTTTCCGGCTAGTAGACGCCGCCGGCGATTGTCGCCGGAAAACCACCGGAAGCCGCCGGAAAACCGCCAGTAGCTGTCGGAAAACCGCCGGAAAATCGGAATTTCTGGAATTCGCTGGAATTCACCGGATCTTCCGTGGAGCTCACCCAGTTAGACTCGATCGAACGTCGGACGCCGAGGAGCGCCGAATTCGAGCTCCGAGACGCGCGACGGAACCCTAGCCGTCGCCGATTGCCGACGACGTGAGGTATAATTACCTCCGATTTGATTATTTAAAATTGATGATGATTGTTAGCACAACATGCTAGGATTGATTTATGATGTGATTGATAGTGCATGGAGGATAAGTGATGAAGTGATAAGTTACATGATGTGATTGATAGTTCATGGAGGTTAAGTGATTTAATGAAGTAAGTAAATTGAGCATGATAATCGTGTATGATGTAACTTAGGAAAAATACAATAAAATTGTCATGAATAGGATGAGTTAGAGTTATTTTCATATTTATGGTTATTTGACGATTGATGATTTTGTGTTTAATTGTGTTGAGTTGATGCATCATTTAGTTAGCGGGCGTTAGTATTTAGTTTTGATGTGTAGGTACGGAATAGGAGCTCGCCGCCTAGGCACGATGACACGCTTGGAGCTTCTACCAGGTCCGTTTAGGACTCGTCTGTTTTAATCTTTTCTATTGTATGTTTGATTTATTGTCTGCAGGACGGGTTAAGTGGCGTTTTATCGGATCCCACTTAACTCGGGCCATTTAACCGAACATTTTCCGGATTAATAACCCCTCGAGGATGAGATCCCTCGAGGTTGATTTCGAAAACAAGATCCACCAAAAGTTGCCTTCGGGCCTATTATGTAACTCCCTACCCAAGCCTATATATATATAGTTTTCGTATTTCTGTGAGACGAGAGATGGAGAAATCGACTACACGTACCATGCAGAGGATGCCGTGACAGTCAAAGCGGGCTCTGGATTAGTGCCAGCGGACTGTTCCATTCCCGAGGGATCCTGATAACTCCGCGTTTGAGTTCCTCACACCCGGAGAACGTGGAGGTTTACGGGTACTGTTTAGTACAGCGCATGTCCGGACTTGTGGTTCAAAGGGTACTAAAGGCGACTGCCTGAGAGTACTCGGCCTTCGTGCTCAAGGCCAGGAGAAATATGGAGGTAAGGAGAGGGCTTAGGATAAAGTTTCACGAGAAGTACTGAAAAAGAAGTGCCGAGAGCGGCACAGTACCAGCAGCAGATCAGTAAGTTCGGGATGCTACCGGGTCTGCAGCCCAGTGGCTCCTCAGTAGTGCCCTTCAGAGTGTTCACGTGGAGTATATGTTGTTTTCTTTCATATGAGAGTTTGCTCTCATAGCCAGTTTGTTATAGTTATTTTATTTTCCGGACCAGTAACGCTTGTTACTGACGTGTTTCTTATACTATATGTAGGTGATAATCACGAGATGGATGGAGCCAGCCTGGACGGAGGAGCAATGAGGTCTTGTGCACACACACATTGGGTGATTGAATGTTTAATGTTTTGTTTATGATGTTATTTTATAAACATGCTATGATTAAATGTTTGAGGCATGACAATGACATGACATGAAATGAAATGATCAGAGTAGCGCAGCAAAAGTGTGATGGGTTAGGACCCAAAGTTCAGAGAATGATGAATATAGTAGATTAGAAGTCTGTGTGAATGCTATTGTTGCTATGCGTATATATGTTTGAATATATGATTTTGACAGGGTGGCCCCTAATTACATTTTTAGGGGAAATTCTGTCCCTTTCGTTTTAGAATTTTTACTAATTTTGATTGTAATTGTGTTGGTGTGAAAATTGGTTGCATGTCATCCATGTAGTATCCTGTTAGGATTTTATGCATTCATACATACATATAGCATGTTAGATCTTCATCTTAAGACGCCGAGATTGGATCCGCATGAGTTAGGTTCGGGTTAGCCGACCTAACCGGGGCCTGTAACATGCCGGTTCGGTTCACGAGTGTGAACCGGATTTGGGGTGTTACACCACAACCCCTGCTCCATCGTGTTGTCGCCCGAGACTGCCGCCAACAACACCGCCGCTACCCACCGCAATGCTGTCGCCCAACCTTCTCCTTCCCTTTTCCCCTTCTTCGTCCTACTTCCCCCCCCCACCCCCGTTGCTGGTCCAGCCCTCCTCGCCGACCTTCCTTCCTTCCTTCTCCCCTTTTCCCTTCCCTTCCATCTTCCCTTCTTCCTCCTCCTACCCCTGTTCACGCCGCCACTCCTTGCCATTTATGGTCACCACCATCGGCGTGCCACCGCTAGACAGCTTCCTCCCCTGTCGATCTCTCCCTTTCCCTTTCCTTTCCCCTATCCTAGTCGCCCCTTCCCACCTATCCTTTGGCTGCTGCCAGTAGTGGCAGCTGTCACCACCACCCGCCAATTTCCATTAGAGCCGCCGCCAACTCCGCTTCCTACCCTCCTACCCTAGCCCTAGCCTCCCTTCTCCTCATCAATTTCAGCCATGACCGCCACCCTCGGCACCGTTGCGCAGCAGCCGCCATCGCCGATTCGAGTCCAAATTAACATGAAATGTTCATGGCTTCTTAAATTTTAGATTTTTAATTTATTTTGATCGTTAAGCATGTCATTTATTTTTTTGGAATTATTCATGATTTTGTTGTTTGTGATAAAGAAATTTCTTTATGTAATTTAACGATTGATAGAGATTAATAATAAATAAAATTATTTGATTTAGAAATTAAATATATTATAGATGATGTTAAAAATTATAAAATTAGATATTAGGTTATAATTGTGTAAGTTAATTAATTATTTGATTAGAAAGTTAATTCAAAACGAGGATTGACATGAAATAACTATAAGTTAGAAATTGTGATGTAGTCACCTATTTAAAAATAATGATAGGAAAATTTTAAATTGTTAATTATTTATTTAATATATTTATTGATAGTTTGATAGTGATGTTAGTAATTATAGTATTCATAATTTTGTCATGATTCACATGCATCTATTTCGTACATGCATCATATAATTAGCTTGGGCGTTAGTATTTAATTTTGATGTATAGATACAAAGAATGAGCTCGCTATATAAGTGCAAGACCTTGCTTGAAGCTTCTACCATGTCTGTTTAAGACTCACTCTTGATTTATTGCTCTATTCTATGCGATTTTATTTATTATTTGCAGGATGGGTTAAATTGCGTTTTATTAAATCTAGTTGAACTCGGATCAATTAGTAGATAGTTTTCTGGATTAATAACCCTTGAGGAAAAGATCCATCGAGTCTGATCTCAAAAACAAGATCCACTACAAGTTGCATTCGGGCCAATAATATTAAATCTTTTTGAAGCCTACATATAATTTTATCAAACTTTTAGTGACACGAGAGATGGTGAATTGACTCGCACATACTATAAGCAGGTGCATGTGCTAGTCACAGTAAGCTTTGGATTATTAAGAGAGAGTTGTTCCATTCCCGAGAGATCCTTACAACTCCACGTTTTGAGTTTTCTCACACCCGGAAAAACGTAAAGGTTTACAAGTATTATTTAGTACAATGCACGTTTAAATATGTGGTTCAAAAGGTATTAAAGGCAGGCAGATTGCCTAGAGTACTCACCCTTCATGTTCAGGCTAAGAGAAATATGAAGAAAAGGAGAGGGAATATATTGGTAATCTCAAGGGACAGAAAAGAAAAAAATGCTAAGAGAGGCATCAGTAGACAATCAAGATGCTATTGGGTCTGCAGCCTAATTGCTCCCCATCAGATGCCTTTATGAGAGTTCAACAAAAAATATATAGGATTTCTTTCAAAACGAGAGTCAACTCTATTTGCTAGTCATTTATAGTTATTACTAACTAGTAATACTTATTACTAACATTTTTTTTAACATATTTGTAAGTGTAAAGTTGAAGTCTGATATTTCAGCCTAAACGAAAGAGCAGTGACATCTTGTACACACACAAACCTAACACATTATGTTGGATTGTCATGTTTTGATTATGATATTTCAGTTTATAATATGATGTTTCATGATGAAATGATAATTATAATGTTGTGAAATTGATATAGTAATTGAGCATGAGATGACAAATACAACATAAATGGCAGATGCAATGAACAAAGGGGTTTAGACCTAATTCATATTTTTGATGTTATTATCGGAAAAATTGTGATATGACATGAAATTTGGATAGTTTGGTGATATATTTATATAGTTCTTTTTTTATAGGTTGATCCTTTATTATATTTTTAAGGGACATTTTGTTCGTTTTAATTTAGAATTTTTTATAATTGATCGTAATTGAAATAATTTTTGAGTGTGATTGCATGAGCCATGTTATTCACGTAAAATCATGCCATGTTTCGAGAATTCCATGTATATATGACAAAATTTATCTTCCATTTTAAGACGCCGAAAGTAGATCCATTCAAGTTAGGTTTAGATTAGTTGACTTAGTCGGGTAACCCGTAATAATTTAGTTTGATTCACAAGTGAGCCGGATTTAGAGTGTTATAATTATGTAAGTCTAGCCTTAGAAGATTTAAATTAACAATCAACTCATAATTCACAATTAGCCAACAATGATAAATAATTTTCAACTTACTAATATGTATTTAATTACTATATTCATATATTTTCCTTCATTGCAAAATATTTATTTTAGGGAAGATATAGATACAAACTAAATCTTATAATCACCTAAATGTCTTATTTTTAATTTATTGATTAACGACATTTCATACACCAAAAATTCTAATTATATGAAACACATATTAACAATATTTGAATTAACTATGAGATTAATATTTTAATAGATTACTCGGCCATCATATGATTATTATTAATACAATAAATTACTAATCTTTCAATACACAATTAATAAATAATAACTAACCATTATTTGCATTACGCCAATATATCATAGTATTTCATTACCGTTATTTATAAAAAAAAGAACATACACCACTTGAATAAAATAATTTTGTATAATAATAACACTCAATAAATATTTTTATTGATCAATAATCATTATAAAAAGTAAATTAACTAACCTAAATATTATTAGTCAGTACTTAGTACAATCAATTATTTAATTTACATAATTAATTAAATAAATACCTTATTTATCATAAACCCTTTTACAAGTGATTAAATATATCAATACTTATTATTTTACGATAATTAATCATGAATATTTTAATTTACCATATAAACTCCATAATTTTAAATTTTGATTACAATGACATCATTATGAAATATACGACTAACAATACATATTAAACATAGATTTATTATAATATATATTAACCATCCACAAACTTAATTAAAATACTTAATTAATCAAAGATGTAATCTTTAATAATTTAGGTTTATAACAAGTTAAATAATTAATATAAAAATAATTTATTTCTTAATTAAGTACTACACCAATTAATATGTGCATTAAAATCATAAATTGATTTCAAAGATAACTAGCATATAACATTAATCATGAGTTAATGCTAACATTAATAAGAACATACATAATAACAATTATATTATAATTGACATGTTATTAATTAATATTACAATAGTGATGATGGCCAAAACATTACTTTATTGATCACTTATAACCACCCATTTACTCATACACTTATGATACATAAATCAGTTATTAATTAACCCGTAATAACATATTTACTCATAAACTTATAATACATGAATTGATTATTAGTCGACCATGAATTATTACAGTTTGTTTAACCCAATAATGATTATTTGTATGTATAAATTAGTTATTAATTTAATCACCGTGATTACTTTACGTATTACTATTTAAACAGAGATTTTTTTCTATTTTAATATTCTAAATTAATCATAATAGTTTTATAAATAATTTAAAATATAATTCATTAACTAGTTAATAATAATAATTTATATACAATATATATAAATTATAAATTTATTCCAATTTATATTGACACGCAACAATAAGTTAAATAATTATATTATCCATTTAGGATTTTGTATATTAATTAATTAACTAATCAAATAGTAACCAATATGTAATATAATATTAATATTAATATTAATTTAAATACAACACGAAGTATAAATTAACATAAATAATACCGATCATAATACAAAATAATAATAATATTAATATAAATAGAGCGATAAATTATATTACTAATAAACACTAAGCACGATAATTAATTTAATCATAAAATAATGAAAAGCAAAAATAAAATAAAATAAAAGCAAAACGACATAGAACAAAAATAGGTATGATTGCCCGCTAAAAAAGCTATGTAACCAGGTTTAAGGTTTAAGGATAAGAGATTTATACATCCACATAACAAATATGCACATTGAATAGGAAGAAATTGAATAGATTTTTGCAATAAAAAGAAATAAAAAAATAAATGCTCGAAGAGTGGAGAAGGAAAATAAGGAGAGGGAAGAGAGAAAGTTGACGCTACAAAGGAAGAAGAGGAGAAGGGGAGGTTGACGAAAAAAGAAGGGAGAAGAATAGAAGAAGTGGTCACAGTGAAAAACTTGAAAACTCGCCCAAAAGGATTATAATGTGCCTATTGCCCAACTCTCATAAAATCTCCGTCGTGTCCTTTTATCGCCCAAGAGTGTCTACCCAATCTTTGCAAAACTCTACTAACACAATTAGCTAATAACATTCTATGTCCTACCCAATCTTCACAAAACTCTACTAACACAAATGGCTAATAACATTCTATGTCGAAGTTGCTAGACCATAATTTTTATGGACGAACCAGTAAGCTCCGTCTATGACCAATGCAATATTCCACACACCCACCATTGTTCATCCAATTCCCTTCTATAATAAATAGTCTTATATATCAAAAGAGGGTACAACAATGCACTGGTAGAGTAGTAAGCTCAATCTTTCATCAATGCATCACACTATATATATAATCTTATTATTATTATTTTCTAAGAACAACTCACTCACTGATTCAGAGCTTCCGAGCATGATCAGATTTGGAGAGCATCGGCTATGGAACCGGCAAGGGTAAGCACCTCGAAGGGCGCCTTCCCCTCAATGGCCTGGACCGTCAAGGGGCAAGAATCAGTAATCCAGAAGTAGGTGAAGCACTTCTTCTTCTCCTCTCCTTCTCCCCCATCGCCACCCAGGGGCTGGGGCGGAAGGAACCTCTCCCAGGACCGCTTCGGGAACACGCCGTGGGTCACATACGCACTGACCTTGGCAGCGCCGTGGGCGAACAGCACCTTCATACACTCGACCAGGGTGCCCCCGGACTGGACCAGGTCGTCGACGATGACGACATGGCGGCCGGCGGGGTTCCCTTCCTTGAGCCGCACGATCCTCTCATCCCCTTGGCGGACCTTGGCGCAGACCACCGTGGGGAGATGGCGCAGCTGCTTGTGGAAGCGCTTCCAGGCGCCGTCGTCGGGGAAGGCGACGGCAAGGTCGGCGGCGTCGGGGAGGAGGCTGAGGCGGCGCTCGAGGAGGGGGATGCCGGTCTCGAAGCAGGGGAGGACCTGGTCGCCGAAGTAGAAGCGCTCTTGGAGGGCGTGGATGTCGAATGTGACGAGGCTGGTGGGCCCGCCCCGGGAGATGGGGATGTTGGAGAGGATGCGGGCCATGGTGAAGGCGGTGGCGACGTCGCCCTCCTCCTCCATCCGCTCGAAGGAGCCGGTGGGGAAGAAGGGGAGGACGAGGGTGAAGGAGGCCACGAACAGGCGGGGCAGCGCGTAGATGGCCGACAGCTGCTCGAAGATGACGCCCGGCGAGGAGAAGGACGCCAGGAAGGCCACGTGCCTGCCCCGGACGGCCTTGGCGTCGTTGATGAAGAGGTTGGGGAAGCCGTCGTCGAAGCTCCGCCAGTTTATGGTCTGGAGGCGGATGCAGTCGGCGGAGGCGGCGGCCACGCGCTCGGCGAGGGGCTCCGACTCCGCGCAGTGGAAAAGCAGCACCTTTTTCTTCTCCGGCCGCTCCATCACCGGTCGATTCGTACTGCGCCGGAGAATGGGACGCCGCGGCGGCGGCGGCGGAGAACGAGACGAAGAACTAGGTCGGATATGGGAGCGGTTCAAGCTCGGCTCAAACTCCGAGCCGCGTATTTTATTTTATTTATTGATAATAAGACTAGAACCGATTCGAACGAGTTTTTTATTTTTACCCGGCGGTTCGACAAATAGTTCCGAGTCTCTGAATGATGATAAAAAATAATAATATTTCCTCAATTAAATAATAAACTGGTTGTAATTTTAATATAGGATATATATAGCCATATAAACTCATATATTCTTATATAAAAAAATCTATAAATCTTTTATATAATATTCAATCTTAATTTTTCACAAAAAATTATATATTTATAAATAATATGTTTAAATTTTATTGAGACTAAAATTAATTGTATAAATTATCGTAAAATTTAAATTATTAGCAAACTAATAATTGTTTCCTTTAATATATGTTCATATATTTGATTTATAATTTACATCACTTGTTCCACATTTAGATGTATATATAGGTAGAAACCCTCTGATTTAGGTTGAAAAAACCTCCGCCTTCCTCCTTGGCCGTAGCCTGGGCGCCACTGCCTCCTCCAAATCAGTCTCTCAATATCTTTATATTCAAATCTTCATATTTGGCCGCGGCCCACCGCCTCTCCTCTCCTCTCCTCTCCACCACACCACCGAGCCCGTGTCTACCTTCCCCACCACTTTCACCCATCTTCCCAAGAAGGCGCTACCTTAGCCATCCACCGTCCCGCGAGTTCCCGGCCAACCAGGTATTCACGGCAGGCAAGCTTTATCTCGACGTTGCTATTGTAGTGAAAAAAATGCAAAAGTTTTGTTTTTTTTAATTAAAAAATCTTATCTAGTGGTAGTGGTATATTTCTGTTTTCGTTCTTTTGCAATTACATTATGAGAGTTGTTGGATTTTATCCCAATTCTTTTGGTATTGTGATAGCTATGATGCTTTCTATGCTTACATTATGAGTGATCTGATTGAATGTTTCGGTTTGTTAGTAATGTTTGATGAACCTACCTATTGGTGGTGCTGTGAATTGTGAGTTGTGATTCCATTATCTGTTTTCTGGGCTCTTATTGTGGCTTCTTAGTTTTGTTGCGATTTGTGAAGAAATTATATGTTGTTCCTCAGATTGGTTAATGTCTGTTTTCCCATTGCTCTCATGCGTTTTTCAAAAAGAAATGACTGTTTGGGGATTATTTTCCATCTTTAAGTGCGAACTGCATGTATCAATTTAAGGTTTTTGTGTTGTTGATTCACGTAGTTATTTTGAAACACACCTGAATGCCCTTTTCTATCATGTGTCAATGCCCTTTTTTTGGTTCTGCTGATTTGCATCCGGAGATCAATTATTCTTGAATAAGGGGATTGGCTGGACACCTCAACTAAAAATTTGCGACCATTTCAAAATGAACTGATTTTTCATTTGAACCGGTTTGATTTATTGTTTTTCAATTTTATTGATTCGAATTTCAAGCCTATACCCATGCAACATGGTAAACAGGTTTTTGCTGTCGTCATAGAATACAGTTAGCATTTTAAGAATTTTTACGTGTTTTGTGTGTGTGTGTTGCTTATGACAGGAAGTGATATCAGGTTGTTCTCGAGTGTCAGGTGACATTAAGGGGAATAATTATAATGACTCTTGTTGCTGGTTCTTACGAGAAATACTTATGGGGATTCTCCCTTAAGACTCAATCTCAAACCCTAAAGCCTCTATTCTCCTTTCCTGCTCATCTTGGACCTATCAAATCTGTTGCTGCAGCTGGACCAGTGGCTGCATCTGGTTCATCTGATGATACTATCAAAATTTATGACCTATCAACTAAGTCTGAAATAGGTTCCCTTATTCACCACACTGGTGCAATAACCAGTCTCTCATTCTTCACTCGCCCCTCTCTTTCATTCCCTTGCAACCTCATCTCTAGCTCTGATGATGGAACAGTTGGTATCTATGACACTGATCCATTTGTTCACCTTATGTCTATTCGCGCTCACAAACGTGGGGTTGCTGATTGTACAGTCCACCCATCTGGGAAGCTGGCCTTATCAGTTGGACGAGATTCTTGTTTGGCAATGCTGAATTTAGTTAGGGGGAAGAGGAGTTTTTGTTGCAGGCTTGATAAGGAAGCTTCCTTAGTGAGATTTTGTACGGATGGAGACAGCTTTTTCATGGCAACTGAAGAGAAACTCACAGTACACAATTCTGAGGATGCAAAGATGGTCTGTGAAATTGATTGTCAGAGGCGAATCTTATGTGCAGCACCTAGCAAGGTCGAGGCATTTTTTACCGTTGATTTTTATGATTGTTATTTACATGTATACATGAAGTAGTCTTTATTGAATCTAAAATCTTAATTCTAATGGAACTTTATTGTTTGTAAATCTGCCTTCAACTACAAATTTGGTGCAGTCACACATAAATGGGTAGCAGTGATACTGGTGTAGTGAACATGATCTACTTTCGTTGTGGGTTCTAGAATTGAACTATGCAAGTCATGTAACGTAATTTTGTCTTCATTTAGTGGAGACGATAATGGTATCTTATCAATTCTTCATTATATATTTTTATTATTTGACAGAATGATGCTATATTGACTGGTGGGGAAGATCGCTCCATCACAGCTTGGGACTTAAAAACAGGCAAGGCTACATTTAGAATTAAGGATGCGCACTCTAGCCGTGTGAAAGGTCTTGTTGTTCTTGGAAGACAAAATGATGAGATGGATGCTGAAGCCTCCTATCTTGTCGCATCTTCCTCTTCAGATGGGATAATACGCATATGGGATGTACGTATGGTTTGCAAGGAAGTAGTTGATCCATTTGCTGAGGCCAGTACAAGATCAAGACTCATTTGTCTTGCAGGCTCACCTCTTAAGTGTAAGGAGTTATTTGTGTGTTCGCATATATTTTATTGATCAGTTAATCTTTTTGATTTGTCATTTTGCTCTGTGAAATTGGGAAGGTTCTTTGATTAAATTATTTGATCACAGAAAGTGACAAAGCTGAATGGTGGGAAAGGTTTTAGTTGTTTTGATAATTATTTTCTTTAGGTTAGCTGGTATTTTGCTATGTCTCACTGATGTTATATCTGGTTTTCATGTTACACATAAGCTTTTTGAAGAATGGATTAAGTTTAACAGAATTCACAGGATGTAGAGGTTTTAATAGGTTTCGTTGTTAAAACTTTCCATCCTAATAAGTTGGTTTCACATATTCTATTATTTTTCTTCCATACTTTTCTTATCTTCCTTTATTTGGATTACGTGTGCGTTGGTTTTATCATTTAACTTCTCAGACGTTGAATTTTCCTTTATTACTATGACTTCCTGGCATCCAGCCTCATGTTTTTTTTAAAAAATTCAGAGACTATAAAGTGCGTCATCAAACTTTGCCCGCTTTTTGAACTTTATGATGTTACTATTTACTAGACTATAGGCGTTGTTGCATAATGCATGACAAATTTTTCCATGAATCTACCTGCCTTGGATGAGTTCCTCTTTCTTATGTATCCTAGCCCTGAATAGAATCAGGAGTGTAATTGAGCCAAACATGGCATTTTTTCCATCTTGTGATTGTGTGAACGTCTCTATGGCTAGTTGTAGCTTATAAATACAGTGAATATGACAGGGTAGACAAAATATCAGTCATCATTTCCAGTGATGCGTTTGTCTTTTGATGGAAAAAAGGTTTACGTAGAACTTTTCCATAAGTATCTTCGAGTTTAGAATTGGGATCACTTCCAGCTTAGTGTTGTTGGTTTACTTACTGTAAAGTGTAATGTCTTTCGCGTATTTTGAATCTTTAGAATGATAGTAGTTTCAAGAATATAGACTTTGTTAAGTGAAGCATGAATATTCTTATAGTAATCTACCTGCCTTGGGTAAGTTTATTTTCTCATAAGTTATATGAATGGAAATTTGAAGCAAAACTTTGTCAAATGTTAAAACTTTTTTTTTGAATACAGTGACTTTGCAAGGTTGCAGTTGCTAGCGGTAGCATATAAATATAATGGATGACATGATGGGCAAAATATTAGTCGTCATTTTCAGAGACGTATATATCTTCTGGTGGAAATTTATTTGTTGTTCTAAGTGTGCGGTTGCTGCTATATTTCTCAGCATTATATTTGTGTTACCTGCAGAATTTTGGAAGGAAAGTTCTTCATTCTTGGTTCGGCACACAAGAGATGACTGAAGTAGACTCCGCACAACTTGAAATAGCAGTGTTTAGAAAGTGCGTGTCTGAACAATTTCCGAGTGCTCAGTAGCTGAGGAATTGCTCATTTTGTTTGCAAATCATTCTGAGTTTGGAGGAAACTTGCATCATTCTGGATCCTTTTTTGAACAAAGACTTGAATAGGTTTCTATATTTTATCATTCCATCATCCGGAGGCTTTTGTGCAGAATGATTTTGTACAACGCGAAGATGTACTTTTGTACACAATTATACATCATTGAAAGTGGAATGACTTTCCATAAATTTATGCAATTTGAACATCTTATTTTTTCTCAGCCATCAAGATCAACCGAAGGAATGTGCTTGCTAATCTGTGAAGCCAAGTTTCAACATTATATGAGTCAGGTTTTCATTTTCTTTTTCATTTATTATTTCTGAGAAATCATGGTAATTTTTTGCCACAAAGCAAGCTTATGGTAAGTTGTGACATAGACATTGGCAAATCATGAAACTTGCTACCCGTGTTATTGGTCTGATGTTTCTCAATCCTTACTCTTGCCCTTTTCTTACTAGCCATCAACCTCCATCACAGGCTCCTCTTTTTATAAGATTGTTTGGACAGATTTGCCGAAAAGCGCGATAACGTCTTTATTGAAGAGAATATATTCTTGTTCCTATTAAACCTGGCTTCCTTGGCCTTGCACCATAGGGGCTAATATTATTTTTATGCCAATTATGATTGATAATGTCCAAAATGATCAAGAAACTCAACACTTCGACGCAAGAGCAAATCATTTTGTTGCTAAAACATTAAGCTATTGCTGCTCTTGATCTTGGCTATTACGCTTTTAGGTATGATTAAGTGGGCCAATAGTGTCGGCTGGTTAAATTACGTATTAAGTCCCTTAGGATATTAGGTATTTAGGTGAGACAGAAAATGAAAGATAAGTATTATATTAGTTTTTCCTTTTTGTCCTCATTTTGCTCATGTTCTGTTTGGTTAATGACATGAAAAAGGTGTAAAATTTTCATAGAAAATTTTTTTCACAAAAAATTCTCTTTTTTATCCCGTGTATTTTTGTAGAAAAAATTGTTCTTATAAAATATTCAATATAGATCATGTGGTCAAAGTTTTACTTGCATCATACTATAAAATACTCTAAAAATAAATTACTTTATCAATATTTTTACCATTATGTTAACCTAACGAAGCCTCGGTAGGAGGCTCTAAACCCTCAAACTCTTCAAATATATTTTCGGATGCATAATTTCACTGTCTCACATTTCTAAATTCACTAATATCCTCAAATTTGTTGAATGTTTTAAAGTGACATTAAACATTATAATCAAAAAACGATGCCTGCTTTTCACTGTATTAAAAGCTAGAATGAAGACACATTATTCCTGCTACACCCACACGTTGGAATTGTTGAAATATGAATATTCTACGATTCAAAAAGCTTTCTACGGTTGTGTATATATATATATAGGGGCAGTGCTATGGTGTGTTGCCCTCTTTTGGCAGGGCACCATGTGCTGCCAGATCTAGGTCGCTGGATTAAAATCCAGTAGCCTAGATTTCACTGGCGCTCTCTAGACCCGCCCAGGCCCTCCCACCTGGCTGCCCACCCGCCTAGCCACTTGCCCGCTTGACTGCCCACCCGACCATTCCCACCCACCCACCCCCCCCGGGCTGCCGCAGCAGGGCTACGATGGGGGTAGGGGGACGGCCGGCTGGCGGGGGCGGCAGTTGGGGGAGGGTGGAACACTGTGGGGGCCACCGTGACAGCGGCAGGGGGTTGGAAGGGGGCAGCCGGGGGCAAGGGGGTTGCGGCTATAGGGCGGGTGGAGGGCACCGGTGGGGTGGGTGGGGGCGGTAGGATGGGAGGCCGCGACTGCTTGGAGCGGGCAAGTGGGGGGGGGGTAGCGGTTGAGGGGGCTGCCCTGTGGGGGGGGGCGGGGATGGGTGGGCAGGCAGTCAGAGCGGCCGGGCGGCCAGGGGGCAGGCTGTTCTGGAGTGGGTCTGGGGCGGGTCTAGGGCAAGTCTGGGGCACCAGTGAAATCTGGGTTGCCAGATTTCAATCTAGCGGCCCAGATTTGGCAGCGCACCATAGCTTTTATGTGTGTGTGTGTGTGTATGTGTTTATAGTTTATAGTTTGATCTCCAACATGCACCAAAGCCGGCACTTCACCTCGTCATGGCTCTCTTCTTCATCAGTGCTTGCATTATCCTCTTTAGTAGCCACCCACTTCTATCTGAGGCTCCGGTACCACCTACCACGGGGACCACAGACATTGCCGGTGATCGGAAACCTCTACGACATAAAGCCAGTGAGGTTCCTTTGCTACACCGACTGGGCCAGAGTGTACGGTCCCATCGTGTCGGTGTGGATTGGGTCGATCCTCAATGTGGTGGTGAGCAACTCGGAGCTGGCCAAGGAGGTGCTCAAGGTGCATGATAAGCTGTTGGCCGACCAGCCGAGGAGCAGGTCAGCGGCCAAGTTTAGCAGGGATGGGAAGGACCTCGTCTGGGCAGATTACGGGCCACATTATGTGAAGGTGAAGAAGTTGTGTACACTCGAGCTCTTCTCTCAAAACAGGATTGTGGCACATAGACCTATTAGGGAAGTAGAAGTCACGGTGATGATAGAGTCCATTTCAGAGACCGACACTCGCCCGGGTAGGTCAAGTGCTCCTCTTTTGTTGTTATTTTATATATTGATTGATTGGAAGTACTCTTAGTTTCTGCAGTTGGTAGTAACTATGATTGATTAAATTCTTATCTGGGGTTCTAATCAGAGTAGAAATTGTAACAAAATAAACTCCCCTTATCGAGAGTTCTTTCTATTCACATATAAATAAAACACATGTCAAAAAATTTAGTTACAAGAATTATACGAGGAAAATTTGTATAATATAGTTACAATCTATTAAGATAAAGAAGAGGTCAACATTGAACAAATGGTGTAACTTATCACCCCTCTTACAAGTTCAAGGAGGGAACCAACTTGAAGCTTGGAGCGAAGCAATTCAAAATGAGGACGGTAGAGAGGCTTAGTAAACAACATTTGGTCATTGGAGGGAAGATGTCAAAGTCTAACAATCCCAGCCGCTACCTTTCTTGAATAAAATGCATATCAATTTCAATGTGTTTGCTTCTATTATGGAGAACTGGATTGGATGCCGAATAGAGAGTGTTGACATTGTCACAGTAGAGGGTCGGTGGAGAACACAACGGAATTTATAGGGCTTTTAGTAAATGCAGTAGCCACATCACTTCTAAGCTAAGAAGAGCCAAAGAGCAAACTCTACTTCGGTGCTAGACTTAGAAACTATTGATTGTTTCTTAGAAATCCAAGAGATTAACTTTGGCCTAAGATAAATAGCAAACCTAGAAGTAGATTGCATGTTTCTAGATAGCCTGCCCAATCGGCATCAGTGTAAGGAGTTATTGTAAAAGGAAATGCATGGAGTAAAGTGAAGACCAAAACCCAAAGTGCCTTTAATATGCCACATGATGTGCTTAGCAGCAAAAGGATGAGATGTGCGAGGACACTGCATAAATTGAAAAATACCATTAACAACATAAGCAAGGTCCAATCGAGTAAGTGTTAGGTATTGTAAGCTCCTAACAAGCTGGCCATACTCAGTAGGATCAGACAGGATGTCATCATCATTCATGGAAAGACGATCACTAGAAGTAGGAGTCGAAATTGGTTTTGCACCATCCATACCAAATTGCTGAAGCAACTGAAGGGCATACTTGGTTTGAGAAAAAAAATTCAGATTGTTGATAAGTGACTTCCATTCCAAGAAAGAAATTCAACTGACTTAAGTCCTTCATATCAAAGTGTAAAGAGTGAACCCTAATAAATTTTGGAATCATCAACAATGATGAGCTTGTCACAATAATGTCATCCACATAAATGAGGAGAATTTACATGTGAGTATTAGTGGCGAGAACAAACATGAAGGCATCGTGAGGTGAATTTTGAAACCCAGAGTTGAGAAGAAATATACTAAACTTGTGATACCAAACTCGGGGTGCTTGCTTTAATCTATAAATAGATTTGTGTAGGTGACAAACATAGTCAGGAGATTTAGAATCAATAAACCCCTAAGGTTGCTCCATAAATATTGCCTTCTCATGATCACCGTGGAGAAAGTCATTCTTAACATCAAGTTGCCTAAGAACCCAACCCTTTAAAATGACAATGAAAATAACAAGATGAATGGTGCCAATGCGAACTACTAGACTAAAGGTGTCATTCTAGTCGTGACCAAGTTGTTGATGGACAACAAGTCTGGCTTTGTACCATTCAAGAGAGCCATCAGATCGTTGTGTCACCTTGAAAACTCATTTTGAACTCACTACATTCATCGATAGAATGCAAGGAACTAAGGACCATGCACTATTTTTGAGCAGAGAGTTGAATTCGTCATGCATTGCTCGATGCCAATTTTGGTCCTTGTGGGCTTGGGTGAAACATGTGGGTTCAAGGGGAAGAGAGGAGGAGGTTGCTAGAAGACAAGAGGGAGTAGCAGTAGAGAAAAGTGTTTTGGCCTTGCAAGTCCCATCTTAGCTGCGGGTTATCATAGGATGGATCTTAATATTGGATGATGCAGTACTGGACATATGAGGACAAGGGTGAGGAGCATCTTGTAATAGTGAAAAAGTAACAGGTTGTGAGGAAATGATGGATGGCGAGGGAGAAGAGTGAGGGGCCGAAACATCTAGTAGGGAGGAGATGATGGATGGCGATGGAGGGAAAGTTATTGAGGTATCGAGTAGGGAAAAGGGGGAGTGCTAAGGAGGGACAGGAGGAACGAAGTGGGAGGGCAGTTTAGAGAGTGACGTAGAACTGAGAGGGGAATGAGCTTGGGTAGAGGAAGCAAATAGAGGAGGGGGAGGACATATCCGGCATCGTTGGGAATGGTCGTTTGGTAAACATAGGTGGAGATAAGGAGGGACTTGAGTTTGGTGAGGCAAGGAATATAGATTCATGAAAAACCACATGGCTTGAGATCAAAATTTTTCAAGTGGAAGGATCATAACATCTATACCCTTTATGTGAAGGACTATGCGCGACGAAAATGCATTGATGACTCTTGTATTGAAGTTTCGACCAACCAAGAGGAGCAAGATAAGGGTAACATACGGACCCGAATGTGCGCATGAAATAATAATCTAGAGAAGAGCCAACAAGTACCTCATGTGGTGATGTATTGTGTAGTAGAAGAGTGGGTAGACGGTTGATTAGATATACAGTCATAGAGAATGCATAGTTTCAAAAATTTTGATCCAAAGAAGCATGCAACAATAGGGTTAAGCCAGTTTCAACAATATGCCGATGTTTCTTTTCTACAA
Source organism: Piper betle (assembly GCA_033002965.1). Taxonomy (NCBI): domain Eukaryota; kingdom Viridiplantae; phylum Streptophyta; class Magnoliopsida; order Piperales; family Piperaceae; genus Piper; species Piper betle. Next base: position 16,669 of record JAURVB010002982.1, on the reverse strand, counting down.
GGCCATTTTGCTCGGGTACCATTCGTAGCGAAAAGATTTTTTAAGGTGTGACCAACAAATTTACCACCGGCATCACTTTAGATGTATTTAATTCAGAAGAGACACAAATTTTCCACCATAATAATAACATCAGATTTTAATAACATCAGATTTTTGACACAATAGATAATACTAGCAAAATCTGCTAAAGTCATCAACTAAGATAAAGTAAAAACGAAAACCATTCGAAGATGATGTAGGGACTGATTCCCAAACATCACAATGCACAATATTTAAAAGAGTAGTCAGTCGAGACTTCTTTGAAGAGAAGGGCATGAGACGACTCTCGCCTAATTGACAACTAGAGCAAGTGAGGTTGGCAATGGTGAAGAGCCCAAGATTGGTTGTAGTTGGTGGAGAACCTTGAGAGAAGGATGGCCAAGATGCGAATGCCAAATATCAGCTAACACTTTATATGCTAAAAAATTAACTTTATTGAACGATGCTGGTAGTGGATAAAGATCGCCATCAATCTTTCCTTGGTGGAGTAACTTCCGTGTCTTGCTTTCATTGATAACATAACCAGAAGAAGTAAATACAAATAGCCATCATTAGCACGAGTAATCTGAGCAATGAATAAAATATGCTTGCTTAATTGTGGAACATGTAAGGCTTTGTATGATAAATGAGATCCACTAGATAAGGATAAAGAAATATAACCATTATGAGATATAGGGAGGCCAGCACCATTACCAATCATAAAATGATCTATTCCAGTATAAGCGGTCTTACCAGAGACATCATCAGCCAAGGTTGTCATAATGAGTGTTGCACCGGTGTCAAGATAGGAATTTCAATCAGGGACTTTGGATATGCTCATGGCATTAAGAGCTTTAGCAGAATTTACCACATCATCAAAAGCCCAGCAAGTGTTAGCCTTATAAAAAGGATGACCGCACCGATAGCAGACGACATGGACAGAAGAAGTAGGCCACTAGGAGGAACGCCCATGTCCGTGGCTAACAGATATGTGACCACGATTACAGCCACGAGAAGAATGACCACCAGAGGCGTGACCACCAAAAGTCTGGGAGGATACCTATCTAGAAATAGGAACACTAAGAGGGCTAGAGGCGGGCAAGAAAACAACGGAGAAGGCAACAACAGGTGTTGTGGGAGATGAGCACGAGAGGTGCAATTCATAAGCAAGAAGGAGACTCCATGCCTCATCAAAGGTAGGAGGCTCGACCCTGGAATTGATTGCAGTGACGATGGGATCAAACTCCGATCCCAATCCTCGTAACACACAAATCAAAAGATCATCATCATCAACAGGTTTCCCAACACTAGCCAATGCTAAAGTAATGGACTTGACGTGATCAATAAAACCAGAAATGGAGGAAGTAATCCTTCGAAGGCTCTGAAGTTTAGACTTCAACAGTTGTATACGGGCTCTAGATAGTAGGTCATAAGAGGTCTCAAGAATAGTCCAAGTAGCTTGAGAAGTTAGATTGTCAACCACTTGAGAGAGAACCTGTGGAGAGAGTGACCCCAACAACCAGCCAAGGACCATTTGATTGACATCTTCAATAGGATGTGTGGGCTTCAGGAAGGTACCATCAGGCAATCCCATAAGACGATGAGTGCGTAGGACAAGGAGGACTTGGGCTTTCCAAAGAATAAAATTTTCTTTGGTAACTTTAAGAGAGATGACCTGGGAAATATATTTTACCACAGGAAGTTGATAGGAGTGGAGGGAATCAAGATAGAGTTGTTGGAAGTGTAGTTGGCAGGAGAGGCCATTGGATTGAAGAGATAAAAGCCATGATACCATATAATAAAATAAACCCCCTTACCGAGAACTCTTTCTATTCACATATAAATAGAGTATATGTCAAGAAATTGGTTACAAGAGTTATAGGAAGAAAATCTATATAATATAGTTACAATCTGATAGGATAAAGAAGAGGTCTACATTGAACACGTGGTGTAACTTATCAGAAATAACAATTAATTATTTTTTTTAAAAAGGAAGATATTTTTTATTATATCATGGGTTCTAATTACAAAAAAAGGGAAATTTTGCAGTAATAATGATATGCACTTCGGTTTAGTTTTGGGTTAGAGCAACCCAAAATGAATTTAAATAAAAAGCTTATTTTAAGGAAAATAAATTTAATAGAAAAGACCATCATAGGCCTCATTTCGGCCGATGGAGGCAGAAGATATAGTTGGTTAGGGCCTCGGGTAGGCCATTTTGGCATCCCCCAGAGCTCAAGACTCCTCTAGTTGCAACGCATCCAAGCATGGGTGGTTAGACCTGGCCACCCTAGGCATATGAAGTTATGGCAGGTGACGGCATTGAGTGGCCATTATGGGTTGGATCAAATTGACCCGACCAATTATTTTTTTAAAAATAATTCTTTATTTATTAAATTCAGCCCTCAAGCGAAAATATTTAATTTATTTGATAATGAGCCTGATTCCCTAATATAAAAAATATCTTCTATTTTTTGATAGAAAACTCATCAATCATTTATTTATTTTAATAATGTTGCCTGGTTTTACTAGATGTCACTAAAAAAGACTTTTCTTCGTGCCTTAAAAATCATGAAGAAAAGTTTCGCTTTTGTCACACTAATCTGCCCTTTCTCGGTGGTTATAAAGTCCCGGAGGAAAAAAATATTATCTCTATATTTATAGATATATATATATATATGTATATATGTATTAATTTTCTTATTTTTTTTCACGTCTAAAACCGTGGAGAATTTTTTTGTGACCTTAGTTTTTGTCACCTCACTTCGTGATTTTATATTATATTTTAGTTAAATTGAAACGTGAAAAAAATTATATTTTTTTTAGTGTTGTGTGGGCCCGTCGGTGTGCTTGTGAGGAACCAGAAGTAGAAGTGAGAATATTGGCGTTGGGAGTTTGGCAATCGTATTACACAATGTTATATGCGTCCCACATGTTTCCGTGATCGTAAAATAAATAAAATCAATTAAGCTCAAGTTCGGTTCATAACGGAAATTAGGAAGTTGAGCATGAGCCTTACATAGACTTGAAATCTTTTAGTTCATTATGGGCTAAGCTTGACTCATGGAAAATGGAAACATTAAAACTATATAGAAAAATGTAAACTTTCCATACTTAATTTTGCCAATTTTGATTTTTCAGATGCATCTTCTGTAATCTTGACTCGCTAATTTTATTATAAGGAAGATTGGTATTAATGGTTGTTAAAAAAAATATCAACAACTTTTAGATCTGGCCAACTATTTAAATCATATGATTGTATTTTTTTATATAGACAAAAATACACTCGTTATCTTATTGTCCTTATAACCCGACATTTGATATTGTCTATTTAAATCATATGATTATAGTTTTTTTTATACGGACAAAAATGTATTCATCATCCAACGGTCTTTATAATCCAACACTTAATCATAAAGTCAGCTTACATAGAATTGTCAGATGCAACTAATAATAATAATTTTCTATTTCCTCATTATAAATATTAAGATTCTCAATTACTTATTTGACAAAATTGGACCAGCCCAAGCCAACTCGGTGTTGAGTTTTTTCATCCATTCGCATTAAAAGACTCAATTATCAATTTTTAGTTATTCGTTTATCACACTAATGGTTGGTATTTCGTACATATATGTGTAATTTTGTCATTTTCTATAGAAGTTTAATAAGGTAATTTCTAAAATTCTTTTATATAAAGTAGAATTGAGTAGAATTAGAAGAATATAAGTAGAATTCTGTTGATGTTAAACAAGATGTTATGTTGATAGTTTTTGAGCATATTTGGCTCATGAAGAGAGAGTTTAGAGAAGTTTTTCTTCATCTCAAATTGAAGTGGGGGTTATAATTCAGGGTGTGAAGTTGATCCAATTTTATTTTGAGGTGAATATTATTTTCTTAATTTCTCATATATTGTATTTCTCATATATTGTATTTCTCAAGAGTTGTATCTTTCAAATCTTATTATTGGTCTGATTTGTATTAGGAGAGTTTTCTTAAATATTATTCGATACTTGATTGTAAGAGATTTTCTTAATCAAAATTGATCGAGTACGTTGGTTTTCTTTTCTCTAATTTGAAGGAAAGTTTTCAACCATTTTTATTTTGGTGTCTCATATTTTATCTTATTTTTTTTCATTTCATCTTAAGGGGTAATATTTTGTAGGTTGTTTTTGCTAGAGCGACTATTTCCCAACCAGTGATATCAGAGCTTTGATTTTTTCTTTTTTGTTTGTCTTGGTTTTGGGTAGTAACATTTTGTGTCAAGATGAAAAATGAGAAACATGTTAAAATGGTCACCCTTAAGGGTAAGTCTAATTGGCATTATTGAAAGGGTCGTATGATTGATTATTTATTCACTAAAGATTTATATGATTCAATTCTTGGTCCTCCTGAGTCGTCAAGTTCCATTCCACTGTTGAGTGCTACTCTGGTTATGACTGATGAAGGGAAGGCTCCCTCAATTCCTCCTCCTCAGCCTATTGCTAAGGCTGAGTTGAATGTCACGAATGAATAGATCAAGATGGACAGAAAATGCATTGCTTTGATCAGACAATGGTTAGAACAGAATGTATATAACCATGTGATAAGAACAAAGACTACCAAGGAACTTTGGTATAAGATTTGAAAGATACAACTCTTGAGACAGTCATGTGATAAGAACATATTTGGTTATATACCAGGAGTTTTTGAGCATATTTGGTTATATACCAATTTATGTATGAGAGAGACACTCTTGAGAACCGGAATATGCTAGTCAGAAGGTTGATGAATCTTTGGTATAAGGATGAGACAGAAGTCAATGACTACATCAATGAGATGCAAGGCGTGCTAGATGATGAGGGCTATGTTTTACAATTTTCATGTGGCTTATAAAAATTGGTGAAAGGATCTCTAGTGGTTGCTAAAGGGAAGAAGTGTGGTGGTATTTATAGGACTACATCTAGTCTAGTTCACAGGGTGGTTAATGTTACCTCTACTACTCTCACAGTTCATTTGTGGCATAGGAGGTTGGGACACATGAATGAGAAGGGGCTAGAAAACAATGTAGGGCTTCTTTTGCATCTACTGGTAAGAAGAAGACATAAATACTTGAACTTATATATTCTGATATTTATAGTCCAATGCAGATAAAGTCTCTTGGTGGAGCCTCTTATTTTGTCATTTTTATTGATGATGCTTTAAGGAAGGTATGGTGTTACTGTTTGAAGAACAAGTGCAATGTGTTTAATACTTTCAAATCATTTCATGTTTTTGTAGAGAGAGAAACATGGAAGACTTTGAAATGTTTGAGAAGTGATATTAGAGGTGAGTATTACTCTAATGAGTTTCAGGTTTATTATGACTAACATGGCATTCAACATGAGAAGACTGTTCCCTATACCCCACAATTGAATAGAGTGGCTGAGAGGATGAATAGAACAACTCAAGAAAGGGTTAGGTGTATGCTTTCTATAGCAAAATCACCTTAAAATTTTTGGGCTGAAGCTATTTGTACTGTTTGTTACTTAATTAACAGGTATCCTAAACTTGCTTTAGGTGGAGATGTTCTAAAAAAATTTTGGACTGGTAGGAAGGTAAAATACACTCATTTAAGGGTGTTTAGTTGTAAAACCTTTGTACATATTCCAAAGGAACTAATGTCTAAGCTTGATGTTAGGACAGTTGAATGCATATTTCTGGGTTTTGGGGATGAAGAGTTTGGTTTTAGACTATGAGATCCTAAGGAGAAGAAGATTCTTCAAAGCCGAGATGTGATGTTTTGAGAGAATCAGTTTCTAGAGGACTTTGGGAATGAAACAACTACTCAAAGTGATTCCCATGATTAGGTTGTGAAGGTTAAGACTTCATCTGCTCCTCCAAAGATTGTAGAGGATATTGTTCAATATATTATTGAACAAATTGATGATGAAGTTAGAGATGACATTCATATTTCCTTGCCTTGTGACGGTGAAGGTGAGGAGAATGATATTACTGATGATACAGTTCCTGATGAACAGGTACATGATGGTGATCATGTTATTGATTAATGTGAGGTTAATGCTCTTCGAACAAAATATGGTAGAGTTGTTAAGCCATCCACAGAGTATCCAAAGTCTACTTTTGTGGTTCTCACAGAAAATTTTGAACCTAAAGATATCAGTGAAGCTCTTAGTCACAAAAAGAAAAATAAATGGGTAAGTGTCATGTAAGATGAACTAAAGTCATTACATGAGAACAAGATGTATGAGCTTGCGAATCTTTCTAAGGACAAAAAGGCCTTGAAGAACAAATGGGTTTATCAGCTTAAGCATGAAGAAGGTAACTCACAACTAAGATTATGACAAAGGACAAACATTTATTTTGTCGAAGTGGAGATGGTATGGAGAATTTTGTTACCACTTATGTCTAGTTAGCTCATGAATTCGTGAAGGGGAGGATTTGTTGAGTTTTCATCATTCATTCGCATTGAAAAACTCAATTGTCAATTTTGGCTTTTCATTTATCACACTAATGGTTGGTATTTCGTATACCTATGTGTGCGTTTGTCGTTTTCTATAGAAGTTTGATAAGGTGACTTCTAGAATTCTACTCATATTCTTCTATATCAAGTAGAATTCTGTTGATGTTAAACAGAATATTCTGTTGACAGTTTTTTAACATATTTAGCTCATAAAGGGAGAGTTTAGAGAAATTATTCATCATCTCAAGTTAAAGTAGGGGTTGTAATTCAGGGTGTAAAGTTGATCTATTTTTCTTTTGAGGTGAATATTATTTTCTCAATTTTTCATATATTGTATTTCTCAAGAGTTGTATCTTTCAGATTTTGTTATTAGTATTAGGAGAATTTTCTCAAATATTATTTGATATTTTATCGTAAAAGATTTTTTTAATTAAAATTGATCGAATAGGTTGGTTTTCTTTTCTCTAATTTAGAGGAAAGTTTTCATTTATTTTTATTTTGGTGTCTCTGATTTCATCTTATATTTATTTTTCATTTCATCATAAGGGGAAATATTTTCTGGGTTGTTTCCGCTTAGAGTCTATTTTCCCAATAGTTGGTTAGCTTGGCTCATTACCAACATTGCCCAAAAATTGAAAAAAATATTAAATAGCTATGGGAAATTAGTGTGTGATCTTACAATTTTTTTGCTTATGTTTGGATGCTTGTAAATTCGAAACAATGTTCCCGTCAATATGGCAGGAATTTCAAGATATATGGTAATTAAAATTAACTTAATTTGATGTTATTACGGAACATATTTACCTAACATATAAATTAATTATCCATGCTTTGAAAAAAAGGGTATGCGCTATTATATCATAAGCCATGAAAAATGATCCCCTAATTTAAATAACTCAAATTAAGTGACTTATCGACGTTAATATAACAAAATCATATTTAAAGGCTTGGAAGTCTGGCATTGAGACTCAACTCATCGAGTTATAGAGCAGAGTTGATCAGATTCGGAGTTAATTCACATGTTATTTTTAAAATCCAACAAGCAAAGAATATACATAATTAATTAGTATATAATGCTCTATGTGATACTTGAAATCGGTAAATATATAATTTATATTAGTTGAAAACATTTATTTAACTAAAGTAAAAGAAATATAATATATTTTAATAATTAGTTTCACTTATTGAAAGTCAATAAATAGAAGTCATATATGGAATTTGCACTGGAAGCGATTAAATGGAGTATATTTGGGGAATTTTTAGATTTAAAACGGAATTTAAAAACTTTGTTTCAAGATATTGAGTGGAATATATCCGTAGCTGATCACACCTATGATTTCAAACTAAATAAAATAAAGAAAAAAGAAAGAGTAACTATTTAGCCAGTTCCTTAGCATGCATAAAATAGCAGTCAAAAGTTGAGCTAACCAGTATTTCAAATAGCAGGGAAATTAGGGAAGAAGGTGGCGGTGAAGAATTACCTAGGACCGGTGGCATTCAACACCATCACAAGACTTACATTCGGCAAAAGATTTGTGAATGCCGAGGGGCTATTGGATGATCAAGGAGTGGAGTTCAAGACAATTACTGCAAACGGCCTCAAGGTAGGCTCATCGCTGGCAATGACGGAGCACATCCCTTGGCTGCGGTGAATGTTCCTGCTCGAACAGAAGGCATTCGCCAAGCACGCCGCCCGCCGCGACCGCCTTACCAAGACCATCATGGGCGAGCACACACAAGCTCGGGAGAAATGTGGTGCCAAGCAGCATTTTGTTGACGCCTTGCAGGACATGTATGACCTCAGTGAAGACAATGTCATCGGCCGTCTCTGGGTATGTTCGCGCATAATTTTTCTTCGATACCTATTCTTGTATACGAGGGTACTAAAACTTGTCTCCAATAATGTTGCCGGGTAGAGAGGTACAGGTACCCAACCTGACCCGGAAAATATTGAGTTAATTTCGATCCATCTATATTATATTCGGATTTTAAATTTTAGATTTTTATTAGTATTTTTTTCATATCTGATCCAAGTTCAGGTTGTAAGGGACGTAACGTTATATAGATTCAAAATTAAAATTTTTTAATTTTATTTTTAAATTTAATTTTTAAATATATATTTTAGTATATAAAAAAAATAACTTCAAGAATATGTTATATTTTATTATTACAGGACATGATCACCGCGCAGTCGACGTTGGGCCGTCTTCTACACACCATTTCCGCTGGACTCCACCGGAGGGGATTGACATGTCCCAGAATCCGGGTTTGGTTGCTTTCATGAGACCGGTTGAGGCCATTGCTAGGCCTAGGTTACCAGGTGACCTATGCAAAGCTTGTCCATGTATCTGCAACTGAAGATAGGTTCATGTCTGAGCAATTTCTAATGAACAAAACCTTCTCCGCGACTTCCTCGATAAGGGCCGATGTATAATAGGCCAATTTACCTGCATGTGGTCTAAAGATTGTGGTGATTGTATAATAGCCTTCCCTAAAATAAAACTAGTTTGTTTTAAATAACGTATTTAATTAGTGGAAAATATAATAATATCTTATCAATTTGGTATTATGTTTTCTATATTTAATAAAGTAGAGAAGATTCCTCTATCATAGCAATTGATTGACCTAAATCATCCGTTCAACATGATTAACTTAAGTTAAATTTATCAACACATCCACGCTAATAGATTGAATCTTATTATGTCAGTATTAATATAAAATGTGGGTCAAATCTTGAGATTATTATAGTCTACATATTTTAAGAAATGTTGTCTTCCAAATTCTTTTTCTCCAGTGAATTAGTGGCTTAGCCCACTTCCAATTTACTATGCCTTATATCAAATACAACTTTGGGCAATCATATATAATGACTTAACCCAAGTACAAATTAATAGGCCTTAATAATCATTTAAAAATAATTAATCTATATTAAAAATTAATAGGCATCCCTATTAATATACTAAATTTTACTCCAATAAGTAGTGAAGGTTGGAGTAATTTTAGACTTTAAGGATATAATAAAAATTAATCTACCTATTAGGGTAAGATCTAGTGTATAAAAGGATTTGTTTTAGCACTTGCTATAGCAAATTTTTAGTAGCAACCCTTTGATTAGTGTATATTATTAAAATTTATAAAATTAAAAATATATATAATTAATATTTAAACCTCATAAATAGTGATAATATACACCAATCAAAAGGTTACTAGGATAGGATGTTTTCACGAATTTTAGTGATTTATACAAATCGAGAGGGTGTTGCACAGAGATTGCTGAAATAAGTATTATAACAAATCTTTTTTCCCTACTGCATTAATGGGAGTGTACCTATTAATTTTGAACATGAGTAAATTATTTTGAATGAATGACTTAGGTTTATTAATTTATACTTAAGTCTAAAGTCATTACAATTTCGAAACTGACCCGAAACCGTATTAAATTGTTATCGAAGCTAATATGACATTGCAGTTAATAATGAGGTGAGGTATACAAGGGCAGACCGGTAACCCGCATGCTAACAAAAGAATTTTGGTAACGAATTTTTTCAAAGTGGGTACGCCGGACTATTCTCTAAATTAGTGGGCATGTGGCATGCATCTTCAATTGTTGTTGACCATTTTGAAACACTCGGGCTAATCATTAAAACTTGAAAACAAGCAAAGCCGTATATTTATTGCATTAAAATTGCACACTCTTCTTATTGTTGGAAGGCAAATTGATAAAATGATAAAATTAAAAATTAAAAACAAAATTAAAAAAACATAAAATTAGATATAAAAAAGTGTACCTGCAAGGCTGAAATACCCAAGAGTTGGAATTGGTAGAAATACGTATATTCTCCGATTGGTAAAGTTTTATATATATATATATATATATATATATATATAGGTGGAGGAGTCTGTGCTTGAGCACAGAGATGTTGCCTGTGCTCAAAATTTGATCTGGCCATCACAAGATGATCCAACGGGCACCAAAAGTTGAGCGCTTTACAACATTTCAAATGCGCCTGCGCCTCTGCTCGTCGCCGCCCCTGCTCAAAACCTCTGCTCGTCGCCGCCCCTGTTGCCACCGGCGCTGTGCCCGGTCCGTCTCCACCGCCAACGTCATCGCCCTCCTCGGCCTCGCTGCCCGGTCTGTCTCCACCACCAACGTTGGCACCCTCGTCGGCCTCGTCTCCCCCGGTGGCGACAACGAAATAACAGCATGGAAGGCCGTTACCTGCTTCGAGCTCTGTTGGTGAAAGACAAAGCTTTTCTTGCATCAGAAGCCATGTGTGCTCCAATTTCGGTGCCGAGGTGTACCATGAAGGCGAGAAGTCGGCTTCAAATGAAGTTGGCCTTCTTGGCAGCGTCAAGGAAGCCGCCGCCCCGCCCTATTCGCCCCCCTCCCCCCACCCACCGCTGCCTGTTTTGCCCCTCCCCCGCTTCGTCTCCCCCTCGCCCCTGCCCCCACTCGCAACCGCCACCCCCACCTTCGAGATCGCCCCACCCACCCCAGCGAGCGGCCGGCGGTGAGGTCGCCGGCGGTGGGGTGGGGTGGCAAAATAGAGGAGGGGAAGAACAGGGGAGGGTAGTTTCGTAATAAAAATTTGACTCGATCCCGACTCGAGTCAATATTAAAAAATAAATTTTAAAAAAATAATATAATTTTGTAATAATAGCTTGACTTGATTGAGACTCGAGTCAATATTATTACAAAAAATATTTTATTTTTATTACAAAAATAATTTTAATATCAGTTAGGATCGTAGTCAAATTATTGACTCGAGTTAAAATCAGGTAAAGTTTTTATTACGAACTTATTTTATTTTTTTAAATTTAATTCGTAATATTAACTAAAGTCAGGATTGGGGTAAATTTTTATCAGGAAATTATATTCTTTTTGTAAAATTTATTTCATAATATTGACTCAAGTTAGGATCGAGTCAAGTTTTTATTATGAAATTATTTTATTTTTTAAATTTATTTTTAATATTGACTTAAGTCGGGATTGACTTGATCCTGACTTGAATCAAAATTATAAAATAAAAACTTAATATTGACTCGAGTCAATATTATGAAATAAATTAAAAAAATTTCATAATAAAAACTTAACTCGATCCTAACTCGAGTCAATATTATGAAATTAATTTTAAAAGGTAAGATAATTTTGTAATAAAAATTTGACATGATCCTGGCTTTAGTTAATATTAGGAATTAAATTTTAAAAAAATAAAATAATTTCGTAAAAAAACCTGACCGATATTGACTCGATCGTAGTTAAGTTTTTAATATCAGTCCAGATCGTAGTCAAATTATTTACTCGAGTCAAGATCGGGTTAAAACCTAACATGTTGTTTGAGTTAGAACTCGATTATTTTATTTTATGATATTTTACTGTATTTTTTAATATTTTTCTGGATATATTTATAATATTGACTCGAGTCGGGAGTGAGTCAAGTTTTTATTATAAAATTGCCATTGGTTAGTGGGGAGAAAATAGGGTTGGTGAAGAAAAATAAAACAATGGCAATTTTGTAATAAAAACTTGACTCGTTCCCTACTTGAATCAATATTATGAAATGCATCCCAAAAAATATAAAATATATAATAAAATACCATAAAATAAATTAATCGAGTTTTAATGGTTTATTTTATTTTATGGTATTTTATTTTATTTTTTTCAAATTTTTGGAGATGAATTTCGTAATATTGACTAGAGTCAAGAGCGAGTCAATTTTTTATTATAAAATTATTTTATTTTATGTTTTAAATTTATTTCTTAATATTAACTCAAATCGAGAGTAAGTCATATTTTTATTACGAAATTATTTTATTTTATTTTTTAAATTTTATTTTGTAATATTAACTTAAGTTGGGAGCGAGTCAAGTTTTTATTACGAAATTGTCATCGCCCTTTCCTTCCCCCATGTTTTGTCACGCCACCCACCGCCAGCGACCTCGCCGGTGGCCGCCGGTGAGGAGACGGTTGCCGGCAAGATGAAGGCAGGAGGCGTCGGCTTGGGAGTCCGGTGAGGCGACGTTTGCCGGCAAATCCATTGTTGCCATTGCCTCAATCAAAGCTGCAGCTTTTGCGACACCGTCGACCACATTTCTCCGTTTGAGACTTCCTCTGTTTCCTGCCGGTGACTTCAACCCAGGTGGATGTCGGGGTTTTCGACGATGGCGGGGTCGGGGACAATGGCATACACTGCGGGTGACGACAGCTTGTATCTCTCCGCCGGCGACTTGTTGATGAGGGCCGGGGAGGGTGGGGAGAGGGCGCCGCCTCGGTCCAACAAGCTTCAGAAATATACGTTTGCAGCCGGTATCAAACTCAAGCACAGGCAAGGTCACCGGATGTGGGGTGGCGCCACCACCTGCCTCCGCCCACCTCCGCCCGCCTCTGCCAGCTTTGCCCGACTCCGCTCGCCACCACTTGCCTCCGCCCACCTCTGCCCGCCTCTGCACAGCTTTGCCCGACTCCACTCGCCACTGCCTGCCTCCGCCAGCCCCTGCCACTGACCGCCTGTGATCGGTCTCCGAGCCCCTTCATCCCGCCGACGCAAAGAAGTAGGAAAAAACTCCCGGCTGCTGCAGTGGTGAAGATGGGTGTTTGCCCAGGAGATTTTTCCAGCCGTTGGATACAATCCAACGGCTGGTATCAAACTCAAGCACAGAAACATTAAATCCATATATATATATATGGAAATAAATTTCCTATGCTTGAGCACAGGCAGCTTGCCTGTGCTCAAGTTTGATCTTGGCCGTTGGATTAGCATCCAACGGCCAAGATCAAAAAAAAATGAGTGGGTGGCCGCCGACGCCGCCACAGTAGCGACGTCGGAGGGGGCGGGAAAGGTGCCTGGCCACGGCGACGGCCGAGGGGGGGGCGGCGACAAGGGACGGGGTTGGTCCGGGGGCGGCGGCAAGGTGGTCGCGGGTCGCCACGCGGGGGCGTGGCGCGGCAGGGTTGCGGGCGGGGGCCGAGGGGGCGCGGCGTGATGGCTGGCGGGGGACGGGGGACGGGGGGGGGCCGTGGCGGGGTGGGGTGGCTGGCGGGGCGTGGCGCGGCGGGGTGGCGGGCGGGGGACGGGGGACGGGGGAGGGGGGGCGGGGGAGGGGGGGGCGCGGCTGGGCGCCCGTTGCCGCAGGGGTGGGAGTCGTGGTTGGGAGGGGCGGGGCGGGGAGGTGGGCCGCTGGGGTGCACCGCCGCGGCCGACCCCGGCTTCGGGAGGGGGCGCGGCAACGACCCACCCACCCACCTCCATTTCCATGTTTCGGCAGGCCGCCGCACGACCGCCGACAGTCATGGCTGATAGAATATTTTCAATAACATGCAAGTGTACACGGTCGAGACAAGTAGTATGCTGATAAATTAGAGTATCGTTCCCACAAAAAGATGAATTTTCTTAAATTAATTAAAGAAAATAAAATTAAGAACAAAACAGAAATAATTAACTTAACGGAATCTAAATACTAACTTAAATTAAAGGCAAAGTTAAATTTATAAAACTCGTTCTAGAGTCGAATTTTCCTTAATATGAATTTAATCTTCATCATATCTTACTCTTATCTTTTATACCCTCGGATTGTCGATCTAGGATAATTATATGACATGGTGGCTCCCGCTCCTTCATGCTTCTATTATTTTGCCTCAATTTCTACCTCCCGGTGATAATTGATTAATCAACAAAATAATGCATTAATAATTGCCTTACAACCGCATACGGTGTTGTGTATCTTCCGACCACAACGACAAACAAGTCAAAAGACTCGTCGTATGATGAACTACCAATGACTAATCTAATTAATTTCTCCCGAAATCTAATTAAACCTCATGATCTAAGAAATAGGTGATCAATCTATTCTTAGCATTAAGCATATGACAATTTAAACAATCCGATTGAATAAAAAAATAAGAAGTTGAAATGAATTCAATTAAAAATCATGTTACGTTCCATTCTTCTCTAGAACGCAATAAAAGACTACTCCATAATAAAAATAGAAAACATTATAAAGAAGAAACTAATTTTTATTGTAAAAGAGAAAGAAATTACAAAACTAAAACTACTACTTCCACTACACTCCGAAGCCAAGAGATACGATATGATCAACAACAAATGACCACCCCTTTATATAGAAGTGGAGATACAAGAATTCGAAGAGGGTGTTCACAAATCGACGTAGTCTAATTAATTATAATGTCCCTTCAAGTTTCCAACTGTTCGACTTCATTGAACACCATAAATTGTAGCCATTGGGTAGCGCCAAGTATCATGACCAATAAATTCCAAAGCTTAATTTGTTCATCTTTTTCTGCATTAAAACATCAAAATTAAGCATATATAATAAAATATTAATTAACTAAAAAATAAAGTAAAATATTACTTAATTAATAATATTTATACTCGGGAAGTACAAAATCATATTAAAAACATGGGGAAATATTATATATTTTAAACACTTAACACACCCCCAAACTTAAACTTTTGCGCGTCCTGAGCAAAATATCAAACAAAGAAAATTTTACTACACAAAAATACTTAGTCCCCATTATGTTCTCATATGATTCTTAATCAAACTATCAAGAGACAACAAGATGTCAATCAAATCAGGAATTCCCTTTCATCAATCACATCCAAAAGAAAGCTCTGTGTGTGTGTAAGATAATCCATTGGCTTATCATTCTCATCTGCAACCAAGAGAATACAATCAAGTACATGCTTAAATATATTCACCTTTCGCTCCCATCTCCACTAATGTAGGTAATGCCAATTTAATGGAATCAATAGGTCTTTATAGGTTGTAACGGGGCCAGGGGCTAGGGACCAAAAATAGAATAGACAAGATAGAAAAATCAGAGGCTAATATGCACCCTAGAATTAAAAATCCTTTCTAAATCCTAACATACATGTACAACAAATCCCCAAGCAATATGACACAAACTTCCTTAAATGTAGTATCGAAATTACCCAATATAAGAACTAACTTCGCTTTGATTTTCCATTGACTACCTACTACTTTTCTTTTTCTCTTTTCTCTCAAACAAGTGGAAGACTCTTGCTTCATATTGTGTTTACTGGTGGAGGATCATTGCCTCATTTTTTTTTATTCTTTTTTCTTCTTTTTTCTTTTTTTCTTTACAAAGCAAAGTACCAATAAAATCCACATTATCTTTTTAATCACCGCTCTATGACAAGAAATGCCTTCCCTCTATACTATTCAAAGTTTCATCCCTGTTAGAATTTAGAACGATTTCAAAATACTAGGGTGCTAGGACTCCAGCAGCTAGATATATTTTCAATAAAAAGGCCAAGGCTAAAATAAGGGTAATCAAACAAATATATATAATAAAGGCCATGAAATTGTGTACAGAGGATAATTCATAGTAGGTAGGCTTGAAGAAAGGCCCAGACTCATCGAAAAGAAATGCCTATATCATTTTAAATATTTTGTAATAAAAACTTGACTAGTGTCAAGATCGAGTCAAGTTTTTATTACGAAACTACCTTCCCTTGTTTCTTCCCCCGCCCCACCCACCTCTCGTCCCAGCTGGCGGTGTCCCTGCCCCAACAGTCGATACCGCCCTCCCCCCCCCCACCCTCCTCCCACCCGCCGCAGCCTGCCCTCCCGCCCGCCGGCGGGGCGGGGGCAAGGGAGGCCGGTGGGCCAGGGGCGGCAGTTGGGGGTAGACCCGGCCGCGGCAGCCGACGATCATGGGTGGTCGGTCGCAGGTGGTGGTGGGGTCGTTGCTGTCGACGGTCGTCCGGCGGCTGGCCAGAGCATGGAAATAGAGGTGGGTGGGTGGGTGGGTGTGGAGGGATGCTGTGGGCTGTTGGATCTGATCCAACGATCCAACGGCCCATAGTTGGCAGCGTATGGTGCGCTGCCAACAGTGGGCAACGCACCATGTCATCACCCTATATATATATATATAGTTGGAAATGATAAAGCAAGAACTTGAGAGCTTTAGCGCGTTACATAAGATTTATTGCCGGTGGGCTGCAATCTCTACGACATAAAGCAGTGAAATTGTCTGGAGTCTATGCATCTTGTCAGGTGTGGATTGGGTTGACTCTCAATGCGGTGTTTAGCAACTCGAAGCTTAATGCTCAAGGTTCATGATAAGTGGCTGGCCGACTGGCCGAGGAGCAGATCAATGGCCAAATTTAGCAGGGATGAGGACCTCATCTGGGCAGATTATGGGCAACATTACGTGAAGGTGAAGAT
>JAURVB010002981.1:0-34354 GCA_033002965.1 Piper betle | reverse complement strand
GTTTGGGTGAAAAAGGTCGGGAGGGTGAAAAAAATGCTGTAGTGGCAGTTTCGTAATTAAGTATTGACTCGATTCCTACTCGAGTCAAAATAATAACTAGTTCGTAATAAATTCTAAAAAAATCTAGAAAAATATGGAAAAAATTACATAAAATAAAACAAACACAGCCACATCCAAATGGCATGCTCTATAACTAATAACCCACCCGAATATAATCAAACGTGTCCTAATGCGTTATTCGGCCTAAAATTATTTCTACGATCAAACATATAAAAGAAAAAAATACTGCATACTTTTACATATTCTGATAACTCATTTCTCACCATATTTTTGATGTTATCATCATATATTCAAGTACACCTGACTCTCATCGCTCAGAACTCACAGCTGGTCTCGACTCAGCACGCGGTTCATGAAATTGACTCGACTCGAACCAACGGTCGAACCGACTGGTTCGGTAACGCAAAACCCTGACTCGAGTCACGGGTTTTACAGCCACCATCTTCCCCTTCGGATTGTTTGGGCACTCCTTGGCCTTGTGAGGTCCGCCACATGTGTAACACTGCAACTGCCTCACTTCAACAACCTGGGGATTTCCTGGTTCGACCCTAGGAAAAACCCTCTTCCTCTCCTTTGGTCTAGGCTTAAATGACCTCCAGTCACTCCCCACTGCCTTGCCTTCCTTGGAAACTCGGTCACTTCCACCCAGACCAGCAGCAGTCTACAAGTCTACTAGGGCATCAACTGCACCTAATGCAGTCTGCAAGTCCTGCACTTTTTACCGCTTCAACTCCACCTGCGCCCAAGGTTGCAATCCAGACACAAAATTGAAGATTTTATCGCTTTCTGACATGTCCTGAATATCCAAAAGACATAAGCTGAGTTGATTGATGTATTCTCGCACTGTTCCAGTTTGTCGAAGCTTCTTCAAAGCCTCCCTTGCTATCCAAGCTGTATTGGTCTGCAAGAACTGATTCCTAAGTTGTTCCCTCATAATCCCCCAAGTCTCAATCCTAGGACGTCCAACCTTCTCTCCGTCCTCGGTGCGTGTTCGCCACCACAATTTGGCGTCGCCAGTTAGAAACATACTGGCAATCGAGACTTGCCTATGAGTAGGAATCATGGTAGCTCGAAAATATTCCTCCATCTCCCAGATGAAATTCTCCAGATCTTTTGATGATCGGATTCCACTGAATTTCGTTGGCTCTGGCACCTTAAACCTTCCTGAGATTTCAGCTACCTGGTCAGCAACAATGTGCTGAGGCTGGTTT
This sequence comes from Piper betle, assembly GCA_033002965.1. NCBI lineage: Eukaryota > Viridiplantae > Streptophyta > Magnoliopsida > Piperales > Piperaceae > Piper > Piper betle. The sequence continues at coordinate 33,083 of JAURVB010002981.1, read as the reverse complement.
AGTACTGCCCGCTTCAGAAGAGCCATCTCTGAACGAATTTCCTCCAAACCTGCCCTGAGATTCTCCACTATCTCAGCCATTCCATCCTCATGCACTGCACTGGATTGCGGTGCATCAGCAACCCGTTCCACCATACCGGCTAGGGTTTCCAACCGATTAAACACTGTGTGATTATTATCCTCACCATTGGTCGGCCCTCCAAACAACACCTCTAGCCGTGCCACCCTCTCCCTGAGAGCATCCGTCGATTGTGTGTCCACGTGATCGAATCAGCGAACCACTATTGAATGCGTGCTGTCCCTGCAATTGCACTTGAACTTGGTCATAAACGCAGCTCTTATACCTCTGTCAGGGGCCTGATTCAAGGACCCAAATTTTCGCCCTCAAAACCAGTCCACGCGGTGTATTCTTGACCCGAGAACACCAACCTAACACCAAGAATGCAGCTTTGCAGAGACTACGGAAGCCTGCATGCCAACACCAACCTTGTGTTCAGCCAACCTCAACACCTTGAGGTTGCTGCCTTCAACCCTCTGCTCGATTACCGTGTATTGGTACCGCACCAAACACCGACACAACACTTCTGGCTACCGACACGCCTTGCCGATAGGCTGTTCCAAAAGTCAAACAGCACTCCACACAACACTGCCCGATCGCCCAGCCAGCAACACGCCTTAGGTTCGTGTCGTCTGCCCTTGCTCATCTCAGCACCAGTCCCCGCAACTGGCTGCCTTGTAAACCTCGACCGCGACCTCGAATACAGAAGTTCCCTGCCTAAAACGACAGCCAACAAGCAAACCACAGATTACGGGAAAACACTTCCCAACCTTATATCATTCACTCGATCATAAGGATTTTACAAACACTCAAACTCTCCTCTCAAGCACTTGCTCGGCTCGTGGATAGCCCCCACAGCCTTGCCCCAATGTACCCACAAATACAATGGCACACAAGAATTACTCCCCGAGTAACTTTATCTCGATTGCCAACATAAGCAACCTAACAACGCGTACCTGGATTCCAGCAAGCCGATGAAGTTCTAGCGCTCAGCACGAACACTGGCTGCAACAACTCCATGTTTTTTCTCACCAGCCGCACCACGCTGTTTTCTCACAAGAGAACACGCCTGGAATCTCAGGAACTCTCCTCCTCACCGGACTCGATTCCACTCTTGATCCACTCCCACGTTTCTCCTTGATCTGGCCTCTCAATCTTTCGATCTCTCCTCAATCTCCTGATCTCCAGATCTCTCGAGCAACCAATCTGGACTCAATCTCTCCTTATCCACCGACCTCCAGAGACTCAATCCTCCTCCGAGAGTCCTCCTCTCTAAGTTCCGACTCTGAACTCAAGAGTCTTCTCTTCTTTTCCAGCATAACCCCCGTGCACATATATGCACCATGTCATTTTGATTTTAGATAACTCCGGATATTTGCCAGCATCTCTATCCACAGAGATCTGCAATCCCCACCATATCCAGCAACCTAGCAGCAAACCACGTCCAGGTTCTTCCCAACGGTCTTGTGGTTATCATCAGAAGTTTGTTGCAGCCTCCACGCCTGGATATGGATCATATCTTCCACCAAGATACACCCCCAGCAACGTCCATGGATGTTTATCACAAACCCCTTTGGCTGCACCGCTAGACATCCCGTCGCGCCCACCAGCTCGACTCCAGCACCATCCAGACATGGCTCAACCTCCCGCAGCAATTCACCGACCAACTGCCAGCAATGGTCCACCACCATCGCCCTGAACCAGCACCACAGCTCGTGCATGCCCATGCACTGTCGCGACCACCAGCATCTGCTCGAGCGTGCGTCTGCGCACACGCGCGCGCGCCCGCTTGTGCATGACCTGTCGCTCCTTGCGCGTACAGCAATGTGCACAACCGCGCGCTCGCCGCTACAGTGCTCGTTTCTGCTCCAGAACACAGTTCCGCAATTTTGCTCGGCACTAGCGACTGCTCGGCACCCTGTGCTGCGTCCTCGGCTCGGTAGCCTGCTCGGTCCACAATTGCACCAGAACCTCACCCTGCTGACCCAAACAGCGATCAGTAGCAACCTGAGGTTTCTTCCTGGACTCGGCCACATGCTCAGTACACCAAATACCGACCCAAGTGCCGACACCACTGCTGTAACTCAACGCCATGCTCCATAGCCATGCTCGATCACACAGCAGCTCGTGCACCTCGGTTTGCAACCTGCAACTCAACACGGGTTAGCCTCCGTATGTTGTTTCCACCACTCGGATAGCCACCACTACCCCATCATGGACGCGGGACACCTAGGGACAACACCCAAACCCTAGTTCCCGGCACACCCATGAATCACGTCTATGACAGCTACCATATACGAATACTTATATGTAAATATATATATATATATATATATATATATATATTATTTATATATATAAGGAACGAGATCTAGCATGGTACGTAGTAACTAGTTAGCTATTCATGTTCGTGCTAAATGTACATACAGTAATATCACTCATGCATATTCTGTTAGTCATAAAGCATGCAAGTCAACTGGGTCGTGATTGACATGAGCGCGGTTGTTAGATAATAAAACAATACATGCACGAACAATTTGTGAAGTTTTTAGTTTTGTGCATGTTAGGGGAGTCATCTGCAGTGTGAGGAGCTTGTGACTACGGCAGCATATGATTGAATATCAACTATTCTACTAGAGTAATAAATTTTGGTGAGACTAATTAACTTAAATTATATGAAGAGGTTAATTAAGAGGAGTCTACTATAGTACGTGAATATTGCATGCAAGGAGTTAAAGGAATGGACCCAGAATAATTCAGAGTAGTATTATGAGGGGCTCGGGTTGGTCCAGATTTTGTCGGCCCCAAACCCAATCCAACATTGAGTACCTAAGCACAAATCCGAATATATACTTCTTTAACTTAGATTCAATAAACCCAGAGTTGAACCAAACCCGAATCAATACATATATTTATTTTAAAATACCAATAATTTGATAGACTTTATTTAGAATTTAGATTTCATATCAAATTATCGAGAGAAATAAATAAATGAAATAGCGGAAGCGTACCTGAAGCCATAAAGAAATCAGAGTCTTGATCACTTAGGTTTTGGATCTTCCAAATTCAAGACTAGTTTTCTAAACCAAAGTTCTGGACAATGGGATACCAGAACGAAAACCAGATATGAATTCAGGGACCATAACCTCCATATTTATAGCATTAGTTCCATAAATTCAATTCCACCCATAACGAAAGAGAATTTATGAAAAGGTATCTACACATTAAATTCCACACTTTTCTCATTAAATTCCACACCTTAATTTATGGCTCATAACCTTTAACTTTAGTAGATCAATTTAATTTAGCCAACCTTATATAATAACATATGATACAATTCCTGATTCATGTATATATTTATGTCCAATTTCCAACATAATTTTCAAAAATCATGATAATTATTCTTATTTATAACTAAAATTTAATATATTTTAAAAGATACTTTTATATAACTTAATATTTTATAAACAAAATTAAATTTTTAAAAAAATTAAATATATTTCGGGTTCGTCTCATTATTGAGTTTTGGTTGGGGTTTTTCATTTTTATAGGAGAAGGAGCCTAATTTGGCCGATGGATGACAAGCAAATGATGTTGACCGCAGAAATTTTCAGCATTGATGCAGGGCAGCAGAGTGTTGTTGCCGTCGGTACTGTGTAAAGAATCATCGGTAAACTTTTTCCAATGTCATCTTGCCAGCCGCGATGATCAGTGGCAAATCAGGTCAAATATAAATTCAAGCAAATACTAGCCCAACACTGATCTGGTTGTTAAATGAAGCAATTTTGGACCGGCAATAGTTGCATCCTCATTATGCTCACCGGTTGGTGGCAGCCAAGTATGGGAAGCCTTGGCGGCAGTGAGGAGAAACAAATGGAACTTACTTCCCTCTCTGCCGCCATGCCTTGCAGCCGGCTCAACAGTTATGGAACTTCCGCATTCTCCACTGCATGTGCCTCATTGATCGCCCTTCTCTTCCTTAGGTTCCACGACCTCGCCAATTTGAATGGAGTAGGAAGAGGCACCATCATTCGGCACCGCTGGTTGGCACCTAGGGTTCTAATGTTAGGATTAACCAAATAATTAAATCCTCATATTAATACATAATAGATGAGAAGTACTAATCAAAGTAGACATAAGAAAAGAAAACCTCATACAACACAATACCAATTTTACGTGAAATACTCTAAATTTGGGAAAAAACCACCGGGCAAACGGTTAGATCAAATTCACTGTACTAAAGGAGAATAAATTCCTCAATATCAATTGATTGTAATTTTTACAAAATTATTATTAACTACAAATGAAGAAATTGAGAATTACTGGTTACAAATTAATAACTTTGCAAAGCAACCATTCACGTATGCAAACGAATCTCAATAAAATATTCATCTTTCTTCAATCCATAATTTTGTCCTTTTTGTGGCCTTCTTTCTTCAAAACCCAAAATTAAAGAAGAAAAACGTCTGACATTGTGTTTCATCCTTTCAACAAAGAAAATCTACAAAATCTTAGTTTTTGCTCAAAATAGGGTTACAATTTCATGTATTTATGGAGGAGGGACAACCTAACAAACCTCTCATTCCCGACTCCATGAAATACTTCTAGCCAGGATGGAAAGCTCCATCCATGTCCGCTCTATTCTTGTAATAAATATGTTTCGATTTTGACACAACTTTAGTCATCATATCTAACACATTCCTTTCGGCTTGAATTTTTATTAGCTAAAGAGGTTTGTTTTCCGGCACATCTCTTACCAAGTGATATCTCACATCAATGTGTTTGCTCCTTGAATGAAAATTTGAATTCTTATTTAGGTGAATTGCACTCTCGCTATCATAGTGTATAATGTATCTCTCCTGTTTAATACCAATTTCATTCAAATTTTTTTATCCATAGCATCTCCTTGCAAGCTTCTATAGTAGCAATAACTTCCACTTCAGTTGTAGATAATATAACACACTTTTGTAACCTAAACTGCCAAGACACAGCCCTATAAACAAAATTAACAACAAACCCAAATGTTGACCTTCTTATCTCCGAGTCATTTGCCATGTTTGCATCAGTGTAGCCAACCACTAAAGGTTTATCACTTTCAAAATACAAACACGTTTTAAATGTACCTCTCAAGTACCTCATTATCCATTTAACTGCTTGTCAATGTTCTTTACTTGGATTTGCTGAATGTCTACTAACCATTCCAACTGCATATACTATGTCCGGCCTTATACAAACCATAGCATACATCAAGGTACCAACCGCAAAATCATAAGGAACCTTTATCATTTCCTTCATCTCTGTTTCACTTAAGTCACTTATCTTCAATTTAAAGTGACCCCCAATTGGAACCTATGTCTTTTATGTTGAATTTTCCAAGTACCTTTTCTATGTACTTCTCCAATGACACCCAAAGCTTTCTAGCTTCCTTGTCATGCCTAATGGATATCCCCAAGATTTACTTTTCCAATCCCAAATCCTTCATTGCAAAGGATTTATTCAAGTTCTTCTTTTAAATTGCAATCTTGGTTCTATCATGTCGTACAATAAATATGTCATCCACATAAAGCTACAGAATAATAAAGCCACCATCATCAAACCTCTTAATAAACACACAATGATCAAAAACAAACTTCTTATATTCATTCCTTTCCATAAAGTAATCAAACTTTTTGTACCACTGTCTAGGAGTTTGCTTCAAACCATACAAACTTTTGTTTAGTCTGCACACCATCTGTTCATTTCCTCTGACTTTAAAACCCTCTGGTTGCTTCATGTATATGGTTTACTCAAAATCACCATGAAGAAAAGCCATCTTCACATCTAACTGTTCAACACCCAAATCTAAACTTGTAGCCAAAGCCAAAACAATTCTAATAGAAGACATTTTAACAACAGGAAAAAATTTTCATCGAAATCAATACCTTTCTTCTATCTTTAGCCCTTCACCACCAACCTTGCTATGTACCTTCGTTGTGTGTTGTTTTCTTCATGTTTGATCTACTAGACCCATTTATTCTTTAATACTCTATTCCTTTTAAGAAGATCCACCAACCCATAAATGTGATTTTCATGCAAAGATTTCATCTCATCTTATATTGCTTTCAACCACTTCTCATTTTCGACATGAGCTTTGACCTTACTGAAATTTTCTGGTTCTCCACTTTTAGTGTTTTTAGATTTTTGAATGATAGATATCTTGTTCATAGAATTGGTTCACGAGCTGATATCCTCACATTAGTTGGCTGTCTTTGATCAAAATTTGCATATTCCTATCCAACACCATTAACAAACTCATTAGAAATATCATCAGACACATCCTCACCCTCACCCTCATCATCACTAGGTGGGGGAATAATTGTGTCATCCTGAGCCTCCTCTCCACTTCAAGTTGAGGTTGAAGGTTCTTTTATTTTTTTCAAACTTTCCTGAGATTTTATTTGAGGAACTTCTTCCTTGTCAAAGTCCTCAACTGCTTGATCCTCTCTAAAAACTACATCTCTGCTTCGAATCAGTTTTCTATTCTTAGGATCCAAAAATTTGTATCCAAACTTATAATCACCATATCCTAGAAAAATATATTTTACGGCTCTAGAGTCAAGCTTAACCCTTTGTTCCTTGAGTACAGGTGGAAAGGTGTAATAACCAAAGACTCTCAAATGAGAATAACTGGCCTTTTTTCTCACTCCAAACCCTTTTTGCTATGTCATTGTCCAGGACATTTGTGGGAGATCTGTTGATCAAATAATCTTGTGCTCATGGCCTCACCCCAGAAATTTTTAGGCAACTTAGGTGAAGATAATATACTTCTAATCTTCTCAGAGATGGTCCTGTTCATTCTTTCAACCATTCCATTATGTTGAGGAGTATAAGAAACTGTCTTCTCATGCCTAATCTCATGTTTGCTACAATATTCATCAAACTCAACAGAACAATATTCACCATCATTATCACTCTTAAGGCATTTTAAGAGCTTCTCAGTTTCTCTTTCAGTCAATACATGAAAATTCTTAAAGATGCCAAAAACATCACTTTTATTTTTCATGCCATAAGCCCACACCTTCTTGGAAGTATCATTAATAAAAGTGATAAAATAAATAGAACTACCAAGAGATTTTACCTTCATAGGCCCACACACATTAGAGTGTACCAACTCAAGAACTTTTAACTTTCTTGTACTTGTGCTTGCAATGGATGTCCTATGTTGTTTGCCTACCAAACAATGGTTACAAGGACTAATTTTATGTCCTTGACATAAGAAAAGGAGATTTAGCTTCTTCAATATCTCTAGTCCCTTCTCACTCATGTGTCCCTATCGATGGTGTCACAAATCAGTAGCAGAATCAAGTGAGGAGATATTAACCTCCCCTTAAACTATACTCATCTTAGTCTTGTACAAACTACAACACTTTTTCCCTTAAGCAACAACAAGAGAACCTTTCATAAGTTGCCACGCACCTTGTGTAAATTGTGAACCAAATCCTTCATCATCAAGTACTCAGGTTGACAACAAACTCATCCTCAAATCTGGAATATATCTGACATTTTTAAGCACTAATTTGTAACCCATATTTGTTACTATATGCACATCTCCAAGTCCCATAATGTTGGAAGTATCACTATTTCTCATTTTTACTATACCCAAATCCGAAGGTTCATAGTTAGTAAAGAAATTTCTTCTTGGAGTTGAATGGAATGATACTCCCGAGTCAACTACCTAACTAGCATCACAATCAGCCGTCAAACAATCATTCCCACAATCCGAAAGAATTACCATGTCATCATATACAATATTAGTATTCTTTTCTCCTTGATCCTTGTTGTCCTTCTTTTTCAAGATTTTCTTGAGCTTCCAACAATCCTTCTTAAAATAACTTGTCTTATCACAATAATAACACTTCAAGTTCTTCCTGGATTTAGACCTTCCTCGACTCTTATCCCTTCTATTTGTATCCCTATTTCTTGATCTACCTCTTGCCTCTTCTGACACTAATGCACGAGACCCTGAAATTGGTAGAGATTTTCTTCTTACCTCCTTATTCAGTAAACTAATTGTTATCGTGTCCATTTTGAATTTTCTATCTGGACCAAAATTGCTCAAAAAGATCACCAATGTTTTCCAACTCTCTGGCAATGCATTGATGAGTAGGATAATTGGTCATTCCTCAATTAAATTCATCTTCATCCTATCAAGTTGAGTAACTATATTCTTTATCTCATTGAGATGTTGACTTATGTCACTTTCATCCTTATACCTCAAATTCACTAATTTCCTTATCAAAAGGGTCTTGTTGCCAACAATATTCCTCTCATAAACTTCTTAGAGTTTATCCCATTTTGAGGATGACAATTTAGAAATATGATGATACACAACTTCATCTACTCATTGTCTCAAATAGGCCATAGCCTTCCTATCCAACTTATTCTAGTATTTATCAGTCACCTCTGCCAGTTTCTAACCAGTGATAGGTTCATATGAATCCTTGGAATATAAATGATCAATTATTTTTCCTTTTCAATAGTGCCAACTCAACCCCTTAAGAGATATCATCTTAAAATGTTCACATCAGCCATCTTGTTGAAATATAAATCACAAAACACACCAACTAGGTTCTTAGAAATTTCGTCGAACACCTAGAGGGCAAAAAATATCAACAACCGAAATCTGCAACCAGCCAACTTGGCTCTAATACCACTGTTAGGATTAACTAAATAACTAAATCTTCATTTTAACATATAATAGATGAGAAGTACAAATCAAAGTAGACATAAGAAAATGAAACATTATCCAACACAATACCAATTTTACCCTAAATTTAAGAAAAAACCACGGGGCAAACAGCCAGATCAAATGTACTATATCACAACTAATACAGAAAATGTCCACAGGAGAGCAAACTCCCTAATACCAATTAATTTCTATAAAATTGGTATTAAATACAAATGAAGAAAATAGAGAATTACGGATTACAAATTAAGAACTTGACGAAGTTACCATTTACGAATACAAACGAATCTCATCAAAACATTCACTTTTATTCAATCAACAATTTTTCTCTTCTTTTTTGGTGCCCCTTTTTTCTCCAAAAATCCAAAACCAAAAAAAGTGTCTCACGTTGCTTTTATTCTTTTTAACGAAATAAATTTACAAAATCTTAATTTTTACCCAAAATAGGGTTTAATTTCGTGTTTTTACGAAGGAAAGATAACCCAACATCTAGCACTAAGGTCACCACCGTTTATAGGCGCCCACCACATCATTGCATCTGCTCAGCAAACAAAAATGGATCAAGAGGGGCCCCCATAACCTTTTTAAAATTTTTCTCTTTTTGATAATTAACTCTCATTCTCCCACTAACCGGTAATATCAATAAATATATCTTTATCTTTTTAGTAAAAAGTTCTTAAATTTTTGCTAAACTTACTTAAGTTATATATATTAATATGAGAATTGTTGGGAACATTGTACCATGAAGCATAAGCTTATTTAGAGTTCGTGTGAATTATGTACATGCTTTTAAATTGATCATTTCACGTCGAACGTTCTTTTCAACAATAATGATTACTAGATACCATTGTATATTTTTATCCTTTGATTCATAAAGGAAATAGATGAAAACCGTCCTCAATGAGAGTAGCTGATGTTAAAAAAGAAGCTTAATTTAATATTTTATATTAATGTGAGGATAACTTTGAAAATATTTCAAAGTAAAAAGTTCATGTGTAGTGTAGTATGTTCATGTTTATGAGAAATATATAGATAACTTTTTGGACTTTTTTCAGGTAGAATGTTCGAGAGTTAATGTAGTTCGATGGTTGGTGGCAGTCAGCGTAGAAAGTATAGAAGGGGCCTCAAGGCCTCTATTGGGGTACGTGGTTCTATCAAATCCAAAAAAAGTCTTCAAGTCCTCCAAGCAGTCTTATGGATATTGTTGTCCGTCAATTGAAGTTCCTTTTGAATTATTCTTCCTCCAACATATTCTTTTTCCAATTTATCTCCTGCACAATCTTAGAGTCTTCCACCCCATAGCCTCAACAAGTGGTCTCCGAAGCCCCAAGAATGGAAACCATCTACAATGAGAATGGGTGGGGAGACAATCTTTCAACCTTTCGACAACTTGCCCAACTAGTCTGACAACTAGATAACCGCCTTTTCATAGGAGTGAATATTTTGTATGTAGAGAAACTCGTTCTTGGGTGCAAGGAGCGCACTCATTCAGATGGAGCAATCACTGATGAATAGCTGCAGCCCTTTCTCAAAGGACGCAGCCTGCGGTATACTAGTGATGTACCCTTTCGTACAACCACCAATTGATAAGGGCCCTCATTCACGGATAAAAGGATACGACTGGGGCTACTTGAATGGCAGCCATTTTGAACGTTTGTGAGGTCGTGATTTTACTCACATAAAACATCAGAAATTTCAGAAATTTTTTTATATGCAACGCATAGTTTCGTGTAATTGAAACACAACAACTAAACTATCAATTACAAGTCATCTTGGCTGTTGATGTCTGCTCTACTCTATATATAAGCACATATTTAATGACAATTTCAATGATTTTCTCATTAAACATGAGGGGGGGGGGTGAAATCAACAAGCTACAAATGTTTGAGGATATCATATACATGTTCCATGCACTGTTTAGAGTCCTTAGCGTCCCCCGCGCACGTACATCCGTCAGCTTGGCTAGGAGTTCAAATCACGCCACCCACTTTTGGTGTGTCTTCTCTTTACAAGTCTAATTGATGCAATTACAAATAATGACTATTGCACACATCATAGAGGGGTAATCACATGTAAAAAAATGACAGGATTATGACGAAGACTTGTGGGTTGCTTCGATTCAATCGTCGCTTAGAAAGGTACTAATTCAGTTTAAGTTGGAAATCTAATTGTTTTTCTTTCTAGATGCCAATTTACACTAGCAAATATTCACAATGATCAGAAAGTAACAAATAATTCTAATCTTATCACCATCAAAACAAATCCATAAAATACCCTAACGAAATTAACAACCGACAGCTACATGTTCATGGTGAGCTGAAATGCACGAGAAATAGCTCGATCGTGTCCATCTTTTACGCCTTCGTTAAAGCAAGATTGATCGATAGCTCTCAATTACTATAAACAAGCATACATAGTATGAATTATGATCAGATACATGCCGTAGTCAAATGCTTGATGTCAAACAATGCACAACTCAAGAACGTTCTGAATAAATGGTTCAGTGAACTGAATTCGAGGCCCAATGGGCTGAAGTAGAACGGCCCATTGAAGTAAGGTGGATAGAGTTTTTTTCTAAGGATCCATTTAATTATCATGAAATAGATTTAAATGATAAGAAATTTTTAAATGGTTAATTGTATTAAAAATAGTATATGTATAATACAATACATATTCATTATATTTTGTATTAAAATTAATCATGATTGAAATAAGGTGGTCCCTGCACTCTCTTACATACAAAATTACAAATGGGAGTTCACATGGGTAACCCACTCAAAAATATTCTTGATTATTTTAAGTTTATACTTAAATGTAATTATATTTAATTTAGTTACAAAGCAATTTAGTTGATATTTCTTTATATATAAAACATATCAAGTTCATCTATTTTTAGTAGGTTGATTACCAAAGATGCTAAGTGGTAATTAACCAATTTAGTACTCAAAAAAGTAATTTTAGGCATAAGGGGAGATTTCAAATCATGCCAATTAACATAATATATGTCTAAACGTGGTTTGAATAAGAGATAACGAGGTTATTTTCTTAATTATTAAAGAATTGCCATCAAGGAGATAATACATTATTTTTTAAAATCTCTATTTTTTGTATTTTTTACGTCTTGCCTTTTTATCACTTGATAATATATTCATCTTCAGTTTAATATATTCATGTTCAGTTGCTTTTACTTATTATTAATGTTAATTTTTAGAATACGTCTAGACTCTCCTAATCCTAATCAACTCAAGCAAGCTAAAAAAAGGGCATCTGCATGTAAAATGGATGGAGTGTTTGGCGACTTTGGCAATATATATGGTGAGTATTTGGTAAAATCATGGAGGACAGGGCACCTATATATGAATCAACGTTTCACAAACTCAACAGACCAAAACAACAGAGCCCAATCAAAATTAGAAAACAATATAATCATCCTCAATGGAGTTCGAGCATAACTGAAGCAACATGTATAAATTTATAAAGAGAGTTAGTTTTTTAAAAAAAGTTTATGATTTGAGTTATGTACCGATCCTTACCAAGAAAAATAACCTGCAAGCAACTATTACCACCACCTCACGATCCTATGACAAGTGCAACAACAATTCCACCGACATCTGTGACCAATGATGTGGCTCCTATTTCATTTCGTGCACCTATGCAAGGAGATAATAGAAATAGAAGTGAGGGAGAAACTATACTTTCAAGAACTACTTTTTAATAGGCAAAACCTAGTGAAAGGCTGGTAGAGAAGTTATTGAAGATTGAGGTGACATGTTTGTTAGGAATCTAGATCTAGAGGAGGCAAACGAATGATTGATTACTACCAAGGAAATGTTTAAGAGCATGGGTTGCCCTATAGAGCTTTAAGTTTGAATAGCAATGGGTGCTTTCAAAGGCAAGGTAAGGACCCAATTGAATACCGGGAATTCAAGGTGAAAGAGTGGAAGCTGGGGAATTGGAATGCTTGAGATTTTGAAGAGGATCATATAGTTATTTCGGTCTAGCTAACCGATCTTCTGAGCGCATTCGCAGCTCTTTGGCTCACTTCGCGCTAGGGGTTCGTTTCTGGGTTGGTTTGGTGGCGTGCACAAAGCTAGAGCAAAGCAAGCGGGAAAAGCAAAGCGAGCCACTGAAGCAAGCTCCACTCGCTGCTTCCCGTGGGACTCTGCAACCACTAATTATTCCAAAATATTTGTTGCCTATAACTTTGTGTCTAGCTTAAGACCAGAAATTACCATGATGCTATTTGACTAATTATTAATAGATTGACTTAATCTATACATTTTATTCCAATTATGATGGACTTCACATTAAAGAAATTGGCAAGGTTATATATCTCAGAAATTGTAAGGTGTCATGGAGTGCCAAGAGTAAGTGTCAGAACGTGATTCAAAATTTACTTCCAAATTTTGAGAAGCAATTCAAGAAGCTTTGGGTACTTAATTATTGTTTACTATTGCTTTTTATTCACAAACTGATGGACAATCTAAATGTACTATTCAGACTTTATCTATTGAGTGTGCATGTTAGACTTTGATGGTAATTGGGAGGAACACCTACCTTCGGTAGAGTTTTCTTACAATATTAGTTACCAGGCAAGCATTAGTATGACACCGTTGGAGTATGAAAGATCTTGCACATCACCATCTTGTTGGATTGGAGCTATCTGTTTGAGTCATTCTAGATCAACGGGTGCCTACGATCAAAGTCTCCTATCACGTGTCTCCTCTCTTCTACCTTTAGCCCTATAAAATGCTAGGAGCCGAGGTTTCCTCCCTTAATGGCCTTATTTTCCTCAAGGTGTCACCTTCAGAAGGAAACATGAGGTTTGGGAAGAGAAAGCTTAGCCCAAGATATATTGGACCATTATATATTGAACCATTTCCTATTTTGAAGCGGGTTGGTGAGGTTGCTTACAAGTTGGCTCACCCCCCACATTTGATCCAACATTCCTTAATTCCATGTTGCAGTATATTTCATATCCATCTCATGTTATTAGTTATAAGAAAATTCATATCCATCTCATGTTATTAGTTATAAGAAAATTGAGTTGCTGCCAACTTGTCATATAAAGAGAATACATTGCGTACTCTAGATTGTCAAGAAAAGAAGCTTCGCAATAAGGTATTAAAATTGGTTCAGGTATAGTGGGGCCGTAGAGGTATCAAGGAATTTACTTTGGTGGACAATTTGAAGAAGAGTCATCCAAACAACTTGTTTGAGGATTCAACTTTGGGCTGAGGTATTTTCTTTGTTGCTTGTCGTGCAGTGTGTTATGAGTGTTGTTCTCAAGTGGAAAATTTTGAGGACAAAATTTTTTTAAGGATGTGAGATTGTAAAATCAATGTCCTTTGGTTAAGGATTTTATTTATTGTTTGCTTTGGTTTGGCCATTGGTTCGATTCAATTTATCTTTTGATTCAATTTGGTTTGGATTGGCTTGCTCTCGGTTCTAGTTGCTCACCTTGGTTTAAAAGGCTCTGGCTCATGTGGGTGCATGTTCATGTGGTTTTATATTAGTAAATACCTAAGCCATGTCGAATGATATGCGGAGATCTAATATGGCTGTCATACCTTCCAATTCTCCGTACCTTCCAAAAGTTACTTTATACTTATTTAAAGATTTCTTTAGCATTTGACCTTAAAAAAATCAGAAAATTTATGCATAAATTTAATTAGTCATAAAGATGTCATAAGTCATATCACATACATGATAGGTTGTATCTATCACATTAATACATAAAATTAATTATACCACATGATAAGTTGTGTCTATTAATTAGAGATGCATTCATGTATCTTCAATTCCATATACAGTTTTTTATTTTATATGAAAAGTTTTGATAAACCATCTTTCTATCCTCCAAGCTTAAAATCTTATTACTAAGATCATTTAAGCTTTTGTTGCTATGAGTGTTGTTCTCAAGTGGAAAATTTTGAGGACAAAATTTTTTTAAGGATGTGAGATTGTAAAATCAATGTCCTTTGGTTAAGGATTTTATTTATTGTTTGCTTTGGTTTGGCCATTGGTTCGATTCAATTTATCTTTTGATTCAATTTGGTTTGGATTGGCTTGCTCTCGGTTCTAGTTGCTCACCTTGGTTTAAAAGGCTCTGGCTCATGTGGGTGCATGTTCATGTGGTTTTATATTAGTAAATACCTAAGCCATGTCGAATGATATGCGGAGATCTAATATGGCTGTCATACCTTCCAATTCTCCGTACCTTCCAAAAGTTACTTTATACTTATTTAAAGATTTCTTTAGCATTTGACCTTAAAAAAATCAGAAAATTTATGCATAAATTTAATTAGTCATAAAGATGTCATAAGTCATAACACATACATGATAGGTTGTATCTATCACATTAATACATAAAATAAATTATACCACATGATAAGTTGTGTCTATTAATTAGAGATGCATTCACGTATCTTCAATTCCATATACAGTTTTTTATTTTATATGAAAAGTTTTGATAAACCATCTTTCTATCCTCCAAGCTTAAAATCTTATTACTAAGATCATTTAAGCTTTTGTTGCTATAAGTGTTGTTCTCAAGTGGAAAATTTTGAGGACAATTTTTTTAAGGATGTGAGATTGTAAAATCAATGTCCTTTGGTTAAGGATTTTATTTATTGTTTGCTTTGGTTTGGCCATTGGTTCGATTCAATTTATCTTTTGATTCAATTTGGTTTGGATTGGCTTGCTCTCGGTTCTAGTTGCTCACCTTGGTTTAAAAGGCTCTGGCTCATGTGGGTGCATGTTCATGTGGTTTTATATTAGTAAATACCTAAGCCATGTCGAATGATATGCGGAGATCTAATATGGCTGTCATACCTTCCAATACTCCGTACCTTCCAAAAGTTACTTTATACTTATTTAAAGATTTCTTTAGCATTTGACCTTAAAAAAATCAGAAAATTTATGCATAAATTTAATTAGTCATAAAGATGTCATAAGTCATATCACATACATGATAGGTTGTATCTATCACATTAATACATAAAATAAATTATACCACATGATAAGTTGTGTCTATTAATTAGAGATGCATTCATGTATCTTCAATTCCATATACAGTTTTTTATTTTATATGAAAAGTTTTGATAAACCATCTTTCTATCCAAGCTTAAAATCTTATTACTAAGATCATTTAAGCTTTTGTTGCATTTACCCAACATTGTCATCTGGGAGTTTGCCAGAATTTACAACAATGTTACAAAAGGTGGAATGATGATAGTAATACAATTCAGAATTTAAGATAAAAAGATGTATTTATAAGATAAAAATTTTCAAATAAAGGAAAAAAATATAATAAATCTTAGTGCAAGGAATT
Organism: Piper betle; assembly: GCA_033002965.1. Taxonomy (NCBI): domain Eukaryota; kingdom Viridiplantae; phylum Streptophyta; class Magnoliopsida; order Piperales; family Piperaceae; genus Piper; species Piper betle. The sequence continues at coordinate 16,968 of JAURVB010002981.1, read as the reverse complement.
GAAAAGATGTAAATGAATGTATATGTAATTAATAGACACGACCCATTATGTAGTATGATCTATTATTAATAAATAACAAAGATTTTTTTATTGTTAGTCATAAAATTTCTTTAAATACAATCTAATTAGAGCCATAAAGATGAGTGGTGTGATAGCATGCCAAAAGAGGGAGTGGTGTGACAGCAAGCCAAAGTCATACTAACTTACATATTTAATAAATCTTGACACTAAATTCATAACTAAAGCACCCCTCACCCCATAAAACAACCCATCTGACGTGTAAACAGCCTTATTAAACAAAACAACACTAACAAGTACTTACATGAACGAACTACAATAAAAATAGTAACAGCACAAGCAATGCCTCAAGGCATTAAAAGTAAAATCAATATGCAAATAATTATAACAAACAATAATAACTTAAAATTAATTGCCACAATTTACAAGATCGCTATATAATTTTCATTTCAATTTTTACATGGTCTTTGTAATAAAAAATAAATTAATTATGGATTTTATGTTCCTCTGAAATATGGATGTAGTTTATTCGTATTTCATAAGCTCACTTTCAAATAGTCAAAGAAACTATCCAACTGTTATTGTATTTCATTGTGTTACTTTACTCCTGAAATCCTACTACAATTTAATTCAGTAACTATATGAAATAAATTAATGAAACACAAATATTAAATTGAATTAACAAAATTTACTAACCATGAAGATATTACAAAGAAAGCTTTACTGTTGAGAAGTACCTAGTCAATTGTTTGTTGGTCAATGTATCTTGCCTGCAGCATCTGTGTATTGAAATATTTCCATGATCGATTGAGCAATTTGCACGACTCAATATAACTGTATCTGGGCTGCATTTGAAGATATAATCTTAAGTATAATATATTCGGCATTAATTGATGAATGTCACCTTACTGGATTTTCCCCAATCACTGCTTAAATATATATATTGATGTTCAATCGTCTTCAACACTAGAAGTACAAACATCAAAAACCGCTTCCATCGGAACAGGTTCGATCTGCAAAGATCCTTGGGTAGCGTAGCTTTCTTCCTGGGGAGAGGTCGAGCGAGATTGCTGCAAGAAATACATACTTACAAACCTAAAACATAAAAAGAGAGTCAAAACGAGCCCACAATAACATAAATGATCAAGCAATAAAATAATCATATAATTAAGTATATTTTAAGAAACCCTAAACAATTTATAAATAATATACAAAAAATTGTTGGAAATTTTAGAGCAAAGGGTATTATTGAAAGCCAACTTCATAGAGAATAAAATCCAATAAAGAACCAAATATATATTGGGAAAATGAGGAATAATACAAGGCAAGTGATACTACCTTCAAAAGATAACTTTCTTCAACGCAATAAAACTGCCCTCAACTCTAAAAACTATAATGGCTAATGGCTTCAAAGATACACCAAGTCCCCACACGGGTAGGGCAACAAGGAAGGCAAGTCATTTCGTTTAGCAAATCAAGAGCGACTATAAGAAGACTCACAAAGCTTGATTAAGAAAAACAAAGTCAACAACCACAAGAAACAAAACATAAGGGAAAAGAATACATAATACTTCATCTTATTCTTGAGGTCATTCTAAATTCTATGTTAAGGCGTCTCTAAGCGTCTCTTGAATTTATAGATGAAAGGCAATGACTCTTGATATTCCACACTCAAAAGGAAACCGAAAACGAAGATTAGAAGACTAAAGAACTTCCACAAATATATACTTACATCTACCCTTTTGTAAGAGGCACATCATACAAAAATACCCTCACGGCATTTATACAATGAGATATAATGTGTGCAGGCAGTACCATGAGGACAATTTAATGTTCTAAAGAATTTGATGTGTGTATGTTATGTAGTCATGGATTAACTACATTGAAATATATTTATGAATAGGGATGCGTTTGGATACTTGCAAATCAGATCCGTTTGCTACCTGTTTATATCCTATCAAAAACAATTTAAAATCATATTTAGATTTTGATTTTTTCGATATACTATATATCCAAAAATATTCATATCGGATATGTATTTGGGGCAATTCTACCCACATCCCATCCGAATAGATGGTATTTTATAAATTTATATTTTAAAATATTTAAAAATAATATTTCATATTATTTTAATTTATTTTTAGATTAAAATTTATATAATTAATATTATTTTAGTCAATCTTGTTGCATGTGATTTGGAAAAGAGTTATGCATATTTGGATCGGATATGTATATGGTAAATAAAATAAATATAATCTTCAAATTCCGGCCAGATTCAAATTCAGATCGGATTTGGATATAATCCATAAGTGACCCAATCCCATCCATGAAGTGCTACTCAAGATCATAGTCAATAAATAAGTATATAAATATTGTGAAACCATGCGGGAGATTGCTAGAATTATGTCAAAATTATTTATTATTTAATTTAATTTAATGGTTAATTATTTAAGGTTTATAGAATATAATATTATATTGTTTACTATAGGAAATTGTTTCTAGTTAATTGTCATGTAGAGTACGAATTCATGATACCTCTTAAATTTATGTCTTTCCATAAAATGAATAAATGTGAAACAAAGATAGTATTATTAATTTAGGTAACTCTAAGTTTTATATATTCTATATGGTGAATGAATGTGAAGTTAGGACAAAAGAGACATGAAACACCCCAATTTTAGCTTGGACTTGGACCGAACCATGATGTTTCAATTCAAAAAACTATTTGTTGATATACTTATTAGATTTAATTTATAAAAGTGGATCTCAACCCATAAGGAGACTTAAAATGGCTACCTTATAGGGTTTTTCACACAATGCATGTTAAATCATACTGCATAAAAAGACACTTAGCCTACAAGTTCCTAATTTGAGCACTTGAGCCACAAGAGAGGCAGCATCTCCCCGGTCACTAACACAGTGACTTTACAAATGCATACATGATCAGTCCAAATAATAGAAGATGCATAGCCCAATAGTTAAGAGGTTGAGTTTTTTCCATAATGTAGATGCATGATCCAATTATTATACTTAGTTTCAACCTTTGAGTTAGATACTCTTATTCTTAGATGATGTTTAATACGTAAACAAAAGGGTAGTGGTTATCTGCTCCACATACCTATTAGTGGAAAATTAAACATAAACACACGCATCAATAAGTGTCAGGGCAATATACTTGAGCATTTGGTCTTCACGTAGACCCTTCAAGCAATGTGAACGGTATGATCCTCCACTTCACGTTACTTGTCACACGAACTCAACTGCAATTAAATATGTTTCTTGTATCTTATAAGCTCCAACATCAATAACAAGACTTTGAAGCTTATACACCCTCTAGACAATCGTTAGAATGCCCTAAGGTTAACACCCTACATGACGATAATAATAATAATGATATAATAATACTAAGACACACATCATAACACATCCAAACTCAATCAAACACATAGCCCCACATAGGTTTAGGGGCCCACATCATAATACATAACATAGTCCCATAGTTCCCAAAAATACAAGTCTTACATAAATCAAATCCCCAAAATACATAAGTCCTATATGCATAGCAAGGTCGTACATCAATCACATGGTACCAATCGTGTCATGAACCTCTTGATCAATCCACTTACTCCAACAATTGAGAGGGATACACACTTAAATAGATAGAGGGAAATATGTCAGTAATCAAACAAGTTTAATTACCGGTCTGAAAAATAATTATTAGTAAATAATCGTGGTAGGTGTTTATCTTAAAAATAATTATTAGCAAATAATCTTGGTAGGTGGTTATCTTAATACCCACAAGAAATCATAAAATTTCAAAATTACACCACAAAGCAGCAAGTTTAGGCCGATACGGTTGAACATCAAAAAAATATTAGAACAAGTAAACAACTTGAACTTACACATAGATACACTTACACATCCTCCATATATTGATTGTGATTGCACTCAGGTGGCTTGGAAAAGTTAGGTTAGTGCCACAATTTCTATAAACAAGTTGTATTCACATTACCCTCTTACGTTGCATTACTTTAGGGTGTAAAAAATAGCTAGTGCAATTTATACATCTTTGTACCACTCACTCTCTTGTCTATAAAATTGTAAAACTCGCATACTTATATATAGGCTTAAGTATGGGCTTATATCATAGGTTTTCTACATCTTTAGCTCGAAAACTAACAAATGATATCATCCTTATAATTTTACTAAACTGTATAAAACTCGGTTAAATGGCCTACCATAAGAAGGATCCAATAAAATGTCGCCAAGGCTGTCCCACGTCTAAAAACTCGGTTAAATCTCAACACACAAGAAGTGAAGCAGAAGTGAAGCATAAGACTCTTACGGACTTGGATGAGTTGAGCTCTTCGTCCTAACTCGAGAGCTCACTATGTATATCCTAGCAAAGAGATGAAACCAGACTTAACCTCATATCGCATCGGTACACAAAACAAGGCAATGACTCAACACATGCATAATACTTAAGGACATAATTAATTTACTCATCTTGCTTAATAAAATGTTTGACTGTACATTTCATATGTACTTATGTAATAGGCTCAAGTAGGGGGCTTATATCATAAGTTTGCTGGATTTTCCAGTTTAAAAACCATCAAGAGATCTCATCCTTGAATTTTTGTCAGACTTTGGAAAAAATTAGCTAAATGGCTAAGCATTAGAGGGATCCAATAAAACATCGTTGACATCGTCCAATGTTTAAAACTCAGTGAAAACTTCATTCATGGAACCAAACAAAGATGAAGCAGAAGAGTTTTACAGACTTAGATGAGTCGAGCTCCTCATCCTAACTCGATGAGCTCACTCCACGTACCCTAGCAAAGAGATTAAACCCGAATCATAATTAGATCACATTAGCACGCAAAATAAGGCAACACCTTCACTCATCTTGCTATAATTATTTTACTTAGTGGAGTGTTAAACCTAATTTGGTAACCTTAATTAGGGTTTGGTGTTGCAAGTACCCTTAGTGAAAATTCTCATACCTACAGTTTCATCAAACGGACTTAATCGAACGATTTTTTGGATGGGCCAAACGGTGTTGAAATGGGATCAAATTTGGACCAGTGGGCTCTAACACTCTAAGGTGTAGGTGCAGGTGTAGAAATGACCAAGTTCTAGCACATGGGCCAACATTGTAAACAAGGCCCACCAAGGTCAATCTAAGGTGGTGTGAACCGTGTTCCTAGTCCACACGCCAATTTTACTAACTATCACTCATGGGGTTGGAGGCTTCAAATGTGCCTGGGTAAGTGGGTCCCGCTAGTGAACACAGTGGGCTTTAATTTAGTAAGATTTGAGGTCCAAAATCCAAGTATTTGGGTATTTCGGGCCTAAGTAGACTCGAAAATAAAATTTATTGGCTAAGCCATTTCTTGAACTGGGTAGACCTATTGGGCTTGAGAAAATTATAACAGCAAAATATACTAAGCTAAATGCTCCCAAATTTTAATATTTATAGGGACACAACCTAAAATGAGGGTGAAATTTCATGCAATTTCATTTCCATTTGCTTAGGTGTTTAGATTTTACATCCGGAGTTAGGGGACTAGGGTTTCACCTGGTATTCTTGTGCACTCCAAAAACCAATCAAAATAAGCCCCTAAATAATTTTTAAATTAAACCAAAACTTGCACGTTTCTAGTAGACACTTATTAAAGCCAACCATAATTTTCATATATTTTATTACCCTCTTTTAATTAGCTCACAATGGAACAATAACTCAGAGCATGGCAAGGCATATAGACATCACAGTATACGCACCCAAAAATTAAGGGTTCTTTTCATACCCTTTAAGTGGTTATCTTAATGTGAAAAATTGAAATGTGCAAGGCCACACACATATCAACAAGCATATTCCGAATCAAGGTGTACAAATTCACAAAATGTGTAGTCAGGTAACAAGGACCTTGAAAGCTGCCATATTTTGACTACTTTGGCACCTCTAGGGCATCATACAAGCCATATCAAAGAAAGAGATGAACATCAAAGTTGTATATCTTGACATCATGAACATAAGCAAAAAGGCTTTCTAGAACATGACTTATTAATTTTCTACCAGATCTTTATGAAACAGTGACCACCGAGCATTTAAAAATATGTTACAATTAATTTGCGGATGAATAAATTATGAAAAACTACTTATTTACTCCTAACTCAACCAGATATAAGGGAAAAAGCGTACAAAAATGTAAAACATGTAGCAACCTAGGCAGATCTAGCACAAAACACACACAACAAGCAAGGAAAGGAGGAGGGTTTACCTCCAACGAACCAAAAGGAGGTCTCTTGGGGCTTCCCACCTTAAGACCTACAATCCTAGGCCTTAGCTAGGCTTGGAGAGCTTGAAGGGATCTAGAAGAGGCTATAGAAGGAAGACGAGTCACCAAGGAGCGGGAGGAGGGTCATAGTAGATGAGGAAAGGAGCAAAAAGGGGAAGGAGAAGGGGGTTCTAAATAAAAGGGAAAAACTCTCAACCACCAAAACATGGCTTAGTGATGTTATAGGTACGGAATCACACCTAAAGATGTATGGGTGTCATATCTAATGAGGTATGGGTTGACCCAAAATCCTAAAACTTAGGGTTTTCACTCTTAGGTGGTTGGGACGACCTTTGGAATCACGCCACGGGTCTCATAGTGGTTAGGACGGTCTGAAAGGGCTTTCAAACACACGGAAAACAATATAGACTCACAAGAAACACAATCCTAAACCTATATAGATTCAACTCAAAAAAATAAAAATAAGAGCCGAGGGGATGTGGAACCCAACCAGGCGGTGTTGAGCACTACAAGAAACTAAGGTTGTAGCTCAAACATTCTACACCATACATATACATACGATAAAAAAGGTCGGGCAAGTAAATCAATTTGGCTCAAGTCCAAGTTGAAACTAAAATCGTCTAACAAAAAGCTCGGGTTTTACACCCTCGGTCAGGGGCAAGCAGCATGGACATTAGCCAGCCACCACTACAGGATCGACTGCGTTTGGCTGTGGTTTTCCACGAGGGAAGCTTCTACTGCATCTCTGGCATCAAGAAGAGGCATGTAGTCAACAAGGTGCTCACCTTCCACCCAGAAATGAACAAGGTCCAAAGCTCTCGGGCCAGCCCAGCCATGCTGAGGCTGCCAAGCTTGCAAGCACTCCTATGGAGGCAATCTTGTGTCGTGGCTAGAGACAGCGGCAGGCAGCCGTCAACAATGTCAAGAGGCTTGGCAGGAAGGAGCTCTTTCGTTACATCTTGCCTAAATCACTACTCTAATTTACTTTTATTAATAAAAGGGGAACTCGATGACGGCCAATGATTAAAGGTATGAGGTTTGACCAATCAAAATACAACAAAAATAAAAAATAAAAAAATAAATTGTTATAACACATCTTGTTTTAATTAGGATATATCTTTTAGTCAAAGTCAATTAGAATCTATATATCATATACTATATTATTATATTCTATCTTATTATTCAACGAGAATTTATTTATAAAATAAAATTTTATCTATAATATAAGTTGCGACATGCACGACATCATGCCTAGTTTTTATATAATGGTACACATCAAAACATTGTACGATATATATATAGACACACACACACACAAATGATAGTAAACCCTTATTTGAAAATAAATTGTTTGAACTTTAATATGACAATCAATTTTTCATCTAGTAGTTCACATTGAATAATTATTGATAAAACTATTCATAACTACCCACTTATAACTTCAAAATTTAAAGTGCAATCATGGAGGTTCACAAAATTCACATTCAAAAAAGATTCACCCTCTAGCATTTTTGGTTATATATTAACGGTGCCTTAATTAATGAAGTGTTCGGATAATTAATTAATATTGTCAGTATATATAAACTAATTAAGAAAAGGAAAGAACTTAATAGGTCATATAAAATATATAAATAGATTACTTTATTGCTCAAAGCTACAAGGTACATCATGATATACGATATAAACGTCTGATTAAAACCAGAAACAAATAAAAACAAATAAAAGGCCTGCTTATTTACTTATATATTATCATCATCCCTAATAATATGCAAGCCCTGATGATCGCAACCTAACATCAACGGCGGCTTCTAATTCCCATCAACAAGCAAGTGATCTTTATCTGGGATGCGAGGAAGAGGCCCCCCTCCAACACATAGTCGTCAACCCTAAACAAGAAGAACTGCTCATCCCCGATCTGATGATCACGAGGTGGGAAGTGCCACATACTCACCACTGCATTCTCTCTTGCATCCAATTTATCAATGACAGATTTCCAATCCGAATAAAGAACAAAGCGATCTGGTTTGGATAAGATGAGCATCTTCGAGGAATCTGAGGGGAAGATACGACACTCAAGAAAAATGCCCTCTTTGTCTGCTGCTGGTAATTGGCGAGCCTGCATGAAAGCATTATAAGTAGCAGGGGTGAAGAAACTTCGAAGTCGGGCATGATAAGTAGCTTGAGTAGGAACAGGGAGCCTTCGGGTTTGAATAATCTCTTCCATCACAGGTGCAGTGAGATGCACCTGCAGAACGAACTTAGGGTTGTCGCTCAAGGTGCCGAGGGCCAGGTTGAAGAACCCTTGCATGACCTTGTCTTCATCATTCATCTTGAGAGAGGTGGCGCAAAGGCTATTATGCAAGGGTGCAACTTTGTAATATGATCAGGGTTACCATATATAAGAATAAGGGCTTATATTCTACTTATTATATATATAGGAGAGAGATCTAGCATGGTACGTATGTAGAGCGACAAAGCTTGTCGAGAGTTACATGGATTATGTGTGTTAAGAAGAAACCGTTGATATAATGAACAGCGGCCGAGTTCTGTTTATCTTCGGGTTTGTTGAAAATTGAAAATTTAGGGGTGTAAGGTCTAGATTAATGTTTTATAAATCGTAGTGTACTTATAATTCTATTAATAATTAAACTATTAGAGTGACAAAGCTAACTAGGATTTTCCCGTGAATATTATGAAGTTTTTTTTTCATTAATTATACGAAGAGTTTTGCATAAATTATATGAATAGTTTGTTTTGGTAAAGTTTACACTGTGGAAGGTGAAACGCATGCATTGGGCTTTGAAAAAAATGCATGCATTACGGGATGTGAAATCTTTGATCATGTCGACATATATTCCGATAGTTGAAAACATAGGGAACACGTTCATTTCTGAATGCATCGTCCGGTGGTGGACCAAAGTGGAGGCCCAATGGACTGACGTAGAGAGACACATAGTGCAAATTGATGGAAGCAAATTTACTTTTCAATCCTCTTACATTAAAATCCCGCTACATTTAAGTAATATAGTTTTTTCTTACTTTATAGTTAATTCTGCCCCAAAATAATTTCATGAGCTAGTAAATACTTACTTAATTTAAATTATTATTATTATTATTATTATTATTATTATTATTATTATTACTATTATTACTATTATTGTTATTATTATTATCATTATCATTATTATTATTACATTATTATTACTATTATTATTATTATCAATATTAATATTATTATTATTAGTATTTTTATTTAGAAAAATGTTAGAACGAGTATAATTCTAACCAAATTAAGAATTCTAAACAAATTGGTAAGTTTTAACATATTTATAATTATATTACTCAAATTAAAGTTGGTATTTGATAATATATACTTAATTAATTTAAGATTTTTCCATAATTCAATATTTCAATTTATTTATTTATTATTATTTATTATTAAGAGTATAATTTTATCCGGATTAAAAATCATACAAAAATAATATATTATATTTAAATTGTTAAAATTTTACTCAAATTTATTTATTTTACTTATTAATACCTACTCAATTAAGATTATTACTTATTTTTAGAATAAAATTATAACTACTTTTACTATTTTATACAACTATTGTCTTCTAAAAGCTGATATTTTTTGTCAAAGGTAAATAGATGTCATCATTTTCAATTAAATTATTAATTAGTGATATTTTTTTAAAAATTAATTTTGCATATTACTAATATATATTATTATTAAGTTTCAAAATGAACACCACATATCACGCGATCTTTGCTAGTGTTAATAGAGAGGGAACTAAATTCTAACCTCTTATTAAAAAAAATACTAGAAGAGACATGGGCAGCATCGTCAAAAAATTTTGATGGCAAAAGCTAGTTTTTGATGGCATAAAAAGCTTAAAAGTTTCATCTAATGAAATTTAAAAACAAGTTAGTTAAAGAAATAGTTATAATAAGTATATGAGGAAGACTTTCAATTGAATAATAGCCTTTAAAAAATGTGTAATTTAACTAGACATTGGATCAACTTATATGCATATTAATTCCAATCAAATGTTTCATCAAAAAATTCTCACCAAATTTATGTTTAATTTTTTATTTTTATATCAATATTACCACATTAAAGTTCCTGTTCTTTAAAAAAATACGTGTAAATTCAGTCTAATATTACATGAAATAAACATGCTTAATAGATGGCCACCATTAATAGATAGATAGACAGATAAACATGTATGGTTATGCATTCACTTGCTCAACAATAACTAATTAACTACAGATCAAAAACAAGACTTCTATACAAAAAGAGCAGATAAAGATAAAATCATCTAAAATAGCATAGACTGATTAATGAATCAACCTTTTTCCACCTGCATATTATCCAACTATCATCCATGATATAGGAAAAAACCTACTTAGGATGCCTCAACTGATTCTCAAGTTATATCAACATAAAATAATCCTCCAATTAATTCAAGCTTGCACCTTAAGTTCAACTCCAAACCTCGATTATCTGGAGGAGAAGAAGGAGAAGAATTACACCCACCTGCCAATTCAATTTGTCTGGGTAATTTTGGAGTTCGATGACACCCACTGCAGATCACGTTGCCCAGGTTGCACCCACCTGGGACTAAGCCACACCCGTTTTTCCCCCCATGTCTGACCGGCATTCCATGGCACCAACAGCTGACCTCCCTCTTCCCACAGTAATGGTTGATAGATACGAGGAAATGGAAATCCCAATGATTGATTGCTCGACATTGCCAACCCCTCTTGCCTCCGGCACTTAGACACCTTCACCAGGTGATCACGACGTCGGAGCTCAGGAAGAGCTCCTCGCCGCCGAGCCTCTCGACGACGTTGACGGCCGCTGCCGTCCTCAGCCGGCGGCACAAGATTTTCTCCATCGGAATGCTAGCACCCTTGGCCATCGCCTCGGCCCGGTCGGGGTGACCCGAGAAGCTCTTAACCGTGTTAGTTTCCGGATGGAAGGCGAGGACCTTGCCAACGACGTGCCTCTCCTTGACGCCGGCGATGCAGTAGAAGCTCCCCCGTGGAAAACCATCCGTCTGTCGGGCAGCCAGATGCAGTCGAACCCGCGGTGGTCGGCGGACGTCCATGCGGCCTGCCCGCGACTGCAGGTGGCCGTGAAGACCCCATAGTAGTGAACACTGAAGAACGCCACCACTTTGCACTCTGGGGAAGTGGGCGGGGCCGAGAAATCGAATCTAAATATGTTCCGCCGTTTATTGAGTTGACAATAACTGACACAACACGGGAGGTTGCTCAACGTGGGCAAGTCGATGGTTGTAAGTGAGAAAGGGTCATAGAACATGGTTTTGAGTACGCGTCCATCTTCCGCGGGCCAGCCCACCAACAACCAACCATGCTTGGCAGCGAGGAAGTAGCGATGCGACAAGCATGGTATGTAATTAATATAGGAGCATTTGTCGCGGGACGAGTAATTCACCAACTTGTAGGTGCAGTATCCACGTCTATCTCGTCCTGATAATACTTCCTCCATCAACCATAGCTGCTTTATATGCTGCTTGCCTGCGGCCAGGGCCGCCGCGCGCCATGACTTGCAAATGCAGTGAAAAGCAGTCTGGTCGATGAAGCTGAGGCGGGAGAAGACTAGTATCAACAAGTCAGGATGAAGATCCGACCACGAACCATTGACATCGCCCTCATCCTTCTTCCTCCTCTTTAATGTTGCCATGTAAATGTATGTTCCTCAACTGTGAAACCAATTTCACAAATTATCATTTTTTTTGTGTACAATTAAATATTTGACTGATGCAAACATAGATAGTTATGAGATTATAGAAGAAGAGAACGGGGGAAAACTGATATCAAAAAACAAAACAGCATTCAAACTGAGAAAAGACCAACATATTTTAATTCAAGGTAACCTTAACGCCAAACTGCAACTTCACTATCACCTTCTTAATTCATATCCATAAATTAATATGAAAATCTAGCATACACAAAAAAATCCAGAAAACATATAACACATATCACATCTAACTATAACGACATAGAACTGTTTAAGCAACAAAATGAGAAACCGTTTGAAAAAAAATTATATTTGAGAAATTAACCAAAAATATAATCAGAATAATTCAGAAGATGCAGGCGAGGGTACTCGTGCACGGGGTGGTCGCAGGTGGCGGTGATGGCCGCGGAAGGGGGAATGCAGAAAGGCTGCGGCCTTATAGGCGAGGGCGGAAGGGCCTATTGGGTGAGGGAAGCGGGGAATATAAGAGACGAGGAAGACGCCGTATCATAATATTTGGGTAGTTATCATAATATTAGGGTATTTATCTTTTATATTCACCCTCACATCTAACCAACCACTATACGCCATAGTTTACCTTAACCAATCTATGCTACTTACAAGATTGTATATATCTGTTCTTTTGTTTACTCATACTTATATCTTGATTAAAATTGAAAAGTGCTTTTTGTTAAACAGATCGTTTTAGTTCAGAAGATACAAAATCTCACATTAGCCATGCACGAAAGGAAGAAGTCGAAGAACAAGGCTGCTGCAGCCCCTTCCATCTTCTGGTGAATTCATAAAACAATCAACCATTCTCCGTTAAAGCGAGCCACCATGTGTAAATGACTGCGCTGTTCTTTGAGGGATGTCTATGGTATAATGACTTCAACTTCATGCGGTAAATTATCAGCTCGGAGTACGATAAATCAGGTCCCTAAAGAGCTGCGAAATTTAAGTGAGTGTTGCTTATGCTCTCTATAAAAAGATCCATCTTGTCCAGACACTGTTTCTTGGTGAATCAACCTGGGAGAGCATGTGTTAGATGAAACAGCAAGACAATAACTTGACGCTTGCGATTTATCGAACTACCCAGAAACTGCTAAACAACAATAGTTTGTGTTGCCAAATTACAAGACAAATTGATTTGGGAATACCCATGTCTAAAGTTATATATATAGAGAGAGAGAGAGAGAGAGAGAAAGAGAGTGCTGCTACTGTGCGCTGCAATGTTTTGCAGGGCACAGGCAGTGCAGTAAATCTGGGCCGCTGGATTTCAATCCAGCGGCCCAGATTTTACTGGAGATCCAGACCCGCCCTTTACCCACCTTAGACCCGCCGGCCGCCGCCTGGCCGTCGCTGACCATGCGCCTGGCCGTCGCCTGACCGCACGCTGGCCGCCGCCTGACCACGTGCCTGGCCTCCGTCTGACAGCCCGCCCGCCCATCCCGACCCCCAGCTGGCGGCCCCCCGCCGCGGCCCCCTCGCCCCACCCCCGGCCGCCCCGTCGGTGCCCTCCCCACGCCCTGTAGCCGCGGCCTCCTCACCCGCAGCCAGCCGATGTCCCCCCGCCCCCACCGCACTGCGGTCCCACAACCTGCCCGCGACCGAAGCCGCCCGCCGCCACCCTGCCGTGGCTCCCCCAGCACGATCTGCCCTCCCGACCCCGCCCGCCGCCCCGCGACCAACTCCCCACCGCAACGGACCACCCCCACCACCCCGCCGCGGCCCGCCCGCCCCTCCGCTTATATATATATATATATGTATATAAAGTTATAGGTGACTCATGCTATAAAACCTACCCAAGGAAGGCTAGCATGGGGTGGAACTTATTTGGGCTAACCAATTAAGTATTAGTAAGTTGGAGGATTTTGTGTATGGGGTTAGATGCTCCTCGTATAAATATACACTTATATACGGGTCATCCCCGTTTACCACCGTCACCACCTTCTTTACCACCCCAATCCCTTCCCTTATGTTGGTGTTGTATTCTCTGTACAAGGTACCTCTTCTCGCTTCATTCTTCTTTTCGCATAAATTTAGATCAGGTCACATGCATACATATAGCATATATAGGTGTTCCAAAAATTTTCCTACAAGTTGTAATTATTGTTTGGGCACTTAGCATACAATTGAATGTTTGTGTTGTTTTACTAATTTGGTTATATTTTGATCTCTTATTCTATTATTCCGATAGTCATATACTCAACTTATTGGCATATATAACGTTAGGATTTTTGCAATTGTGATCTAAAGTCTTATGCTTATGGGTTGTTTATTTTTTGATTGAAGAATCTGGTGGGATTCTTAAAATAATTTGTTGGGTTAGTACCCTCATGTATCTATGTGTATTGGATTTAATAATATTTATTGAATTTTGTATAGAAAATAGTTACTGTGTATGAGTATTATGCATATATCTATGGGTAAATTACGAAATCATAATATTGTAGAGGAGTAAAATATTATTAGGATCTATATGATATTATTCGATTAAAGTTGGGATCTTTTAGGCTATTAATAAATAATTAATCAATTAATTAGTAAAAAGAATAAAATTAATAGAGGCATGCATTTAATTTTATTGGGCAGTAGGCTGTGGATCTAGCACTTTATTTAAATTAAAACATAATTAAAATTTGATAATTGTTGAAGTGAAGACTTAGGAATTAATTGTAAGATGTTGTAGTAAATGTAAGGGGTATGATAATTATTATCATATCGTTTTGGAGTTATATGGGTGGCGAAGTGATTAACTTAGTTATTAACTTGTAATGCTAATTCAGTTTCATGAAGTAAGATTAAATTAATTGACGTGATGTTAGCTATTCTGCTATATTATATATCTATGGTACAACTATTATACGATATCTAACATCTAAAATGTTATTAAACAAATAAGTCATTAATTTTTGGATGTGTTAAGTTATTAATTTATAGTTTATTTCTAACTATGAAAATGCTAAATGCATAAATTACTGATGAGTGTTTAGGGAAAATTAATATAGATGATTATATTTATTTTTGGCTGAATTAATAAGTTATCTAGTGACTTACAATTCTAATTACTTATAATATGGTTGATTAGGCATAAACTATATTATTAATTCATGAGTTAGAATATAAATTGCTTAAATATTAATATATTTTAATCATTTGAGGAATTATCATTAGTTTACCCCTTTTAATATTTTATTCACTATTATATATGATTAATTATTAATTTATGGATTGATAAATCAATTATTAATTAACTTTTATAAATTCATTGTTTTTCTTGGGTGTATGTATTTCATGTATTCATGACATTCGTTTAGATTTTGTTAAATATGATCTAATCTAGTTTTTTCCTTAGACTATAGTCTATTTTTGCTTCATATAACTACTTGAAATGTTTTATATTCTTTTTTGGCAACCCTAGTCGACTTAAGCTCCAGATTCGACTCACCATACGCCTCGAACACAACCAGGGTCGTTGCGGAATTGACTACACGTCTGACACAAAGCCGTACCTTTAAAATTATTTGAAAGAAAAATACATACCCTCATGCTGAAAGGGGTGACAGAATGTAATGACGCAAGACGATTCATTATACACCTATAATACCGCCAAGGTGAGTCAATGACAAGTATTAGTAACTACATGCCGTGGGCCACGTAAAGTATGTACGCATAGTAAGAGCTCCAACATAAGCTCTCATAATTACTAAAAGACTCAAATTTAGATGTTATGGAATATATTAAACTCTGCAAGTGTGAGCATTATGGAAGGATAGGTAGGATTCTATCATTATACTATTTTTTTTTCTTATGTATTGTTATACTTTTAGGTTGTTTGTATGGTAGTGGGATTTTGGTTTGTTTCATGGTTCTTGAATTATTCCAAAACATTTGTTATGTAAAACCCATGACTCCAAGTCAGAGTTTTACTACAGCGAATCAATCGTTTCGAGTCGAGTTAGCTTCATGAACCATGTGCTCTGTCGAAGCCAGCTGTGAGTTATGAACAATGTACCTTAATATGTGATGGTAACATCAAAAAGATAGTGAGAAATGAGTTATTATAATATATGAAAGTATGCAGTATTTTTCTTTTTATATATTTAATCGTAGAAATAGTTTTAGGCCGAATATCGCATTAAGACATGTTATGGGGCAGTTTGGGCTGGTTATTAGTTATAGAGCATGTCATTTAGATGTTTTTGTATTTTTTTTATATTTTATATGATTTTTTTAATTTTTTTAATATTTTTTTAGATTTATTACGAACTAATTATTATTTTGACTCGAGCAGGATTCGTGTCAATACTTATTTACGAGTTTGCCACTGTAGTGTTTTTTCTCCCTCCGACGTTCCCTCAACCCAAACCCCGTCGTCACCACCCTGGGTTGTCACCGACGCTGCCGCCGATGCCGCACTGTCGCCGATCGACGCCGCCCAGCCTTGACGTGTCGTCGCCATGCCGCCCCGACAAACCCCAGCCATTGTCTCACCACCACGACACCGGAATCACCCACGGGCCACGACGCTCCTATTGTTGATTTGCCGCCATCCAATCCTCACCGCCATGACACCGACAACCACCACCTCGACCTCCTCGACCTTTTCCCCTCTACCTAGCACCGCCGCCGAGGCATGGGCCCGATTGGAGACACCGATCACCCTGGTCTAACTTCTCACCACCGTTGACAATCATCGCCGCCGCTACCGTCCTCATTGTCACTGCCATTCAATCGAGCTCGTCGAGCCGGTGACAACGGTACCCCATACCACTACCACCTCGTCGGACGCCGAAAAACTGCCAAGAAGCTGGAATCTGCCGGAATCTGCCAAAAATTGTTGGAACCTGCCGAAAAACTAGATTTGCTAGAATTTGT